>CANXYC010541194.1:0-26220 GCA_948193065.1 Aleurites moluccanus | reverse complement strand
ACATCAATCTCAAACTCTATCTCCCTTTCAGGAGGTAACCCTGGTAGATCATCTGGAAACACATCCAGAAATTCCCTTACAATAGGAATATCATCCAATGCAAGTGATGCTTTAGTAGTATCAACTACTGCAGCCAAATACGCCTCACATCCCATCCGAATCAATCGACTCACCTCAATCATCGATATTAAACCCGATGCACATCTATTTACTTCCCCCTAGAAGCTAAAGGTCTCTCGATCACCAAGTCTGAAATCTATACGTTTCATAAAACAATCAATCACAGCTTTATGGGCTGTCAACCAATCCATACGTAGAATTAAATCAAACTCAAGCATAGGCAATTCAATCAAATTAGCATATAACACATGATCACATATAGTCACAGCACAATGTTCATATCGAAAAACAACAATGATATTTCCCCCTACGGGTGTAGCAACATCCAATGGTATCGGTAATGGTTTCCTATCAATCCCCAATCTCCTAGTATATACAGGTGAAACAAATGAGTACGTGGCACCTGAATCAAATAGCACATAAGCAATATCAAGCTATATAGAAACCATACCAACAACTGTGTCATGAGAACCCTGGGCCTGCTGTGGGGTCATAGCAAAAACTCTCCCCTGACCCCTGCTGGCAGCTGACTGACCAGATGCCTGACCTACACCTGATGGTCTACCCCTACTAGGTCCCCCTCTGCCCATCTGAACTGTCGGCTGAGACCCTATACTACCCGCCGGCTGTGGAGTACACATAGGACAATCTCTATAAAAGTGGCCAAACTGTCTACACCGGAGACATGCTCCCAATCTCATCCGACACTCCCATACGTGCCTCCTTCCACAATGTCTACAAATAGGTGGCTTTGAGGTCATCTGTCTGGGCCTACTATAGCCCTATGAATAAACAGGAGCAGCAAATCTCCCTTCCTGCTCTCTATACTGGGGTCTCCCCTGTCTCTTAGATGAAACTCAATGTCCTGACCTGGGAGGTAATCGAACTGACTGCTGCTGTGAAGATCCCTTCCCATGTCTCCGAAACTCACCACCTCTACCCCTCTTCCTCTGGTCTTTCATAGATCTCTCTTCTCTATACTAGCTTCCATCTGGGCAGCTTTATCAATAACCTTACCCAGAGAGGTAAATTCCACAGCTAGGAGGGCATTAAACAATGAAGCATGTAACCCTCTCCTAAATCTGTCAATCAGGTCGGCCTCAGTCGGGGCTATCCTCCTCGTATACTTACTCAATCATCTAAACTCTCTGGAAAACTCGGGAACTAAGATTGCCCTGACTCAATTGCTCAAATTTAACAATGTTCCTTGATCTAAGCCCTTCGGTCAAAAACTCATCCATTAACCGCTGTTTAAACTCCACCCAGGTCATCGGGTCATCACATCTATGTGCTCATCAAACCAGGTAAAAGCATCCTTCTGTAACAATAAACCTACCAGCTCTATTATTCTAGCATCAGAACATGGTAGCTTCCTAACAACCTTATCCACCTCCTCCACAAAGTCACTAGGATCCATGCCATATTCCCCTACATATGTGGGCAATTGAAACCTTCTAAATTCTGACATAGTCACCCCACCCTCGGGTATAATCTGGCGACCCCTCTGCCTTTGATAATCAACTGGCACTGGGGGTGCCTCAGGTCGTATTTCAAGCTGAATAGGTGGTGGGAGAGGCTGTTGCACTGCTACAGGCTGTGTTGCCAAATGAGTCTGTAATATCTGTAACATTTTCCTCCTAAATTCTTGCATCTCCTGCCTCCAGGGTGCATCCCCCGCCACAAAAGATTCAGTGTGCCACTGACTCCTAAATGGTTCAGTCGCCTGCACTGAGGCATTAGAGGCAACTTCTGCCTCACCACACAACTCTCTATGATCCCTCTCAATTGTGGGAAAATCTGGTCTCGTAGCGTGTAGAGACATCCTCACACACTATAAGAAAACACAGAATCAAATCAAAAAAAGTAATTTCATATTGGTACGCAGAATATAAATAATGACAATGACTGTACTTTGACGATATACAAATACCTAAGCTCCATGGTATAAGGGTTATATATATATATAGCATGCTTACAATATAAAGCAAATATAACCTTTGGCTCTGCTACCAATTTTGTCAAGAGCCAAACTAGGGAGCCGCGACGGTCTAAGGGTACGGGATCCGCCAGTGGCTACCAGTATCTTGATGAACCCCTAATACAATATAGCCATTACTCAAAAACTTTATTCATCCTAATAGCTCTTATATCATACAAGTTCATTCATATTATACTATATCATACCTCATGCTAAATCTCATACATATTCATTATGTCAGTGTCTTGCCGAAAATCCGACAGAGTTTTCTCTGTATTTTCAACATGCCAATTTAAGATTAGGAAGGAGCATGTTTCAAAGACTGCTTTTAGAACCAGATATAGACACTATGAATTCCTAGTGTTACCATTTAGGTTGACTAATGCACCTGCAACTTTTATAGATCTGATGAACAGAGTGTTCAAGACCTATTTGGATAAGTTTATCATTGTCTTTATTGATGATATTCTTATTTATTCTAGGAGTAAGGAGGAACATGAAGACATCTTAGGATCATATTGCAGATTTTGAGGGAGCATCAGTTATATGCCAAATTTTCTAAATGTGATTTTTGGTTGACTGAGGTAGCATTTCTAGGACATGTTATTAGTAAAGATGGCATCAAAGTTGATCCTCAGAAAGTGGAAGCAGTATCTAATTAGCCACAACCCACTACAGTGACTGAGGTGAAAAGTTTTGTGGGATTAGCTGTATATTATCAGAAATTTGTTAAAGACTTTTCAAAGATAGTTGTTCCTTTAACCAGGTTGACTCGGAAACAGGAGAAGTTCCATTGGAGTGAAAATTGTGAGAAAAGTTTTCAGACTCTTAAGACTTGTTTGACTACTGCTCCAGTGTTGACACTACCTACAGGTTGCAATATACTGTGATGCATATAGAATTGGTTTGGGATGTGTGATGATGCATGATAGGAAAGTAATTGCTTATGCATCACAACAGTTGAAAAAGCATGAAGCAAATTATCCTACCCATGATTTGTAGATGGCAGCAGTGATTTTTGCTTTGAAGATTTGGAGACATTATCTTTATGGGGTAAAATGTGAAATATATACAGATCATAAGAGTCTTCAATATCTACTACAGCAAAAAGAACTGAATTTGAGACAGAGACGATGGGTTGAATTGTTAAAAGATTATGATTGTCAGATTTTATATCACCCAGGGAAGGCTAATGTGGTAGCAGATGCACTTAGCAGGAAATCTATGGGTAGTTTAGCACATGTGACTATTATAGAAAAGCCTTTGGTGTAGGAGTTTAGGGAATTGGTAGCAATGGGATTCTCTGGATTTTGAATTACAGGGGTAAGAACAGGTGCTGATAACATAATTTCAGGTTAAACCATTGTTATTAGATGAGATAAAGAATTTCCAAAGTAAAGATTCACAGCTAGTGAAGATTATGGAGTTAGTTATTGAAGGTAAGGCTCCTAAATTTACAGTTAGGGACAATGTATTGAAATGTAATGATAGATTGTGTGTACCTGACTGTGATGGGTTAAGAAGGCAGATTATGGAGGATATCCATTATGCTCCATACACCATTCATTATGGAGTGATAAAGATGTATCATCATCTGAAGAAACATTATTGGTGGCCTAACATGAAAGGGGACATAGCTAAGTTTGTGTCTACTTGTTTAGCCTGTCAGCAAGTTAAGGTGGAACATCAGAAGCCATCTGGTTTATTAAAGGAGATTCAACTACCATAATGGAAATGGGAACAGGTAACTATGGAATTTGTGGTTGGATTGCCAATGACATAGAAAGGCTATGATTCTATTTGGGTGATAGTGGATCAGTTGACTAAATCAGCTCATTTTCTGAAAGTAAAGACCACCTATACAGCAGATCAGTATGCCTAGCTATATGTTGATAAGATTGTCAAACTGCATGGTGTACCATTGGTGATAATTTCTAATAGGGGTACTAAGTTTACTTCTAGATTTTGGCAGAAATTCCAGGAGGCTTTAAGTACTAAGCTACATTTCAATACTGCATTTCATCCACAGACAGATGGTCAGACAGAGAGGACTATTCAAACTTTAGAAGATATGTTGAGACTCTATGTGATAGACTATAAGGGCAACTGGGATCATTATCTGCCATTGATAGAGTTCACATATAATAACAGTTACCACTCCACCATTAATATGGCACCACATGAGGCATTGTATAGAAGAAAGTGCAGATCTCCTATATGTTGGGTAGAACATGGAGAAAAACAATTAAAGGGCCCTGATTTGGTTAGAGAAACAATGGAAAAAGTGCCCATGATTAAGGAGAGAATTAAGACTACCTTTAGTAGACAAAAAGCCTATGTTGATCCTAATAGAAAGCATATGCAGTTTAGTGTAGGTGATCATGTGTTCCTTAAAATTTCTCTAATAAAGGGAGTTATGAGATTTGGAAAGAAAGGTAAGTTGTCACCTAGATATATGGGTCCTTTTGAAATGTGTCCTACAAATTAGCACTACCTCCAAATATTGGATATGTGCATCTAGTTTTTCATATTTCTATGTTGAGGAAGTATGTATCAGATCCATCCCATATCAGCTACGGGATGTAGAGTTAAATGAAGATTTGGCTTATAAGGAGGTACTAGTTGAAATAGTTGATCAACAAATTAGACAGCTTTGCAACAAGAGCATTCCTATGGTTAAAGTCTTATGGAGAAATAGAACAATAGAGGAATGTACTTGGGAGAGTGAGGCTGAGATGAGGCACAGATACCCCTCCTTGTTTCATGAGTCAGGTTTCTATTCTACCTTATTGCATTAAGTAAATTCGAGAACGAATTTAATTGTAAGGGGGTAAAATGTAACACTTCAGTTAAGGCTTAGAACTTGAGCTCTAAAGAGCAAACCTAGAGGTATCTTTATTTGTTTGAAAGTTATATATTAATGCATGTTTATATATGAATTGAGTGTATATGCATATTTCAAGAAGTATTATAAGTGTAAAAGTGGTTTAAAGGTTGTTAGGAAGAAATCGAAAAAAAATGAGTTTTTGGTGAACTGGGGGCAAAATGGTCATTTCACACCTCTTCGAGTTTTATGGAAATTAAGATGATATTTGAAGGTATAAAAGAATATTAGGACATGAAAATGATGATATTTTATTTATTTGAAGTTTTATTGGAGAATTAAACCCGGTAGAAAATAATTCTCGGCAAGCTACTAGATTTAGAGGTTTCATTTGAACTAAGGGCAATTTGATCTTTTCCTTTAGAATATGGACTTATATGGTGTATGAAAGCTTATGGTATCATTTTAGGTTTGTCTAAATCTAACCAATGGATAAAATGATGAAGAAATGGATAGTTGGATGGCTAGGTTTCACCATTTCTATCATAAGCCTAATGTATAAGATCATGCCTTTGATATTTAAGTTACATTTTTCCCACCACTTCATCATTCTTCATCTTCCTTATCATATTCACCACCATTTTCTCTCTCCTCCATTGCCAAAGTTTCGGCCAGCTTGATAAAGCACCAAAACTTGTGATTTTCTTCCATTTTTTGATAGAAACATATTAATTACATTAGCCTAAACACAATTATAGCTTTAGATTCTAAGGAAAAACAACAAAAATCAAAGAATCAAAGCTTTGAAGTTTTTGAAGAACTTTTGCTAAGTGATCGATTTTATGATTCTTTTGATTCAAATATATTCTTAAGGTGTTCTTTGATGTTTATTTGCGTTCAAAACATGTTTTGGACGAAAGAAATTCAAAAAGTTGAATGGAAACCCTAATAGGAAGAACTTTGAATCAAAGTGATGTTTTGATGGATCTTTTGGCTTAAATGGGTTGTATTTGATGTGTATGATATGAATTAATTGTTAAATGATGGAAACAAATCCACTTGGTTAATGTTTCACTTTGGCCGAAATTGATGATGTGTATAATGATGTTGAATTTTGATGTTTAATAGGTTTAAAAGGTTTGAATGATGTGTATTTGATGTGTTTAACATGAATTGGTGGTTAATTGATGGAAAGAAAATCATTTCGAGGAAACCATGTTTAGACCGAAACTTTGAGGTGCTTAAATGATGAATGATACTTTAATGTTTAATAGGTATATATGGATGAATGTTATGCATTTGATGTGTATAAATGTTGTATGTTTGATTGGTGTTGAAAAATGGATGAATGGAATGATTTCCATTAAGGTGGAACTATATTGACTTTGTTACTTTAAGGTGTTAGACTAATGCAATTGAAGAAGTGAAGTTTGAATAAGGTTTAATGGCATGAATAATAGAAATGTATAAGTTCAAATATGGAAAGGTTGAATGATATAAGTACTTGGAAAACATACTTGAAATTTGATGTATGTTTAGTATGAATTATTGAACTAAGTGTTTGAAAGTTCTTAACTTAGTATTTTAATGATGAATATATGTAATGTGAATGAAATATGATGATAGAAATGCATTTGATGCATAAAAGGTATGGTAAGTGTCAAAAGTATGATATAAGGCCTTTGGTGTATAATATGTGTTTATGTATGCTGTTATGCTTTGACATGATTTGATATGTGTTTTGATGTGCATGGTATTGAGTATAAGTCTTACCGGAGTAATTTGGTTATTATAGGGGAAAGTTCCCAAGTAAGGGTCACTAATGGCGAGTTGCGGGCTAACTAGGCCTGCTGGAAAATATTGGAGTTTTTGTTGAGGTGAGTCCATATATATGATTCATGCATTATTCATTCATAAGTCATGAATTTATACATATGAAATAATATTCTTGATTGAAAACCATTAATGGTCCACTTTTGGTCAGTTTTGCTAAAATAACCTAAAATAGCGTTGCCGAAATATCTAAAACTGGCCTAAACTTTGATTCTATATAAAATTCATTCTGAAAGGCTTTTTGATGTCAAATGAAGCCCAATTGCCTATTATACATATATATATATATATATATATATATATATATATATATATGTGTGTGTGTGTGTGTGTGTGTGTGTGTGTGTGTGTGTGTGTGTGTGTTTATCATTTGTATAAAGAAAATGCCATGGAAGTATTGATTTCAAGGCAAACCAGAAAGTACCTGAAAAATGAGAAATGGACCCGTAATTTAGGGGTGTTAGTTGCGCTGGCGCAACTGGGCCCCGGAGGCCAAAATTTTCACATTGAGCTAAAATGTTCTTTTGATCTTTATAATATTATATAACATCATTTAAGTCATTTTTGAGACTTAATATTGATATGTTCATGCTATATGAGATATTTGCATATAATATGTTATAACAGGACTACTTCGATGGTGTAGTTTATAATCCATCGGCTGTCTACACAGGTATATATTTATATGCTCTGACCTCTGCTAGGAAGGGTGAAATTCTCTATGCCATGGTGTGATTGGTTGGAAATGGTGTGATTGGGTGGAAATGTGAAGGAAGAGAAGTGAAGTAATAGTTTATTATATGATATGATATGTTATAGATTCCTATTATATTATATGCATTATGGTTCATGATATGTATTTCACCATTCCATCATCAGTATTCATATTTACAGATCATTAATGGATAGATGTGACTTTTCATGAATAATATTGCATAGTCATATATATTAATTCACTGAGAATAATCTTATACTCACCCCTTAGTGGTTAAATGTTTTTAGGACCTCAGTGAGGTAGTCATCCATTGGCTACATTACTTTCAGCCTTGGATTACAGATGTATGTATTGAGGTTACTCCTGTGTATAGAAGTTCCTTGGTATAATGTATATAGGGCTTGGATTGGCTAAGAGTATAATGTTTAAAAGTGATCAAAATGTGAACCAAGTTTGATATGAAAATGTTAATGATGTACATATATGATATGAGTTATGAATGTAAATATTGAAGTGTTTATTGAGTTGTGATTGACTAATGGAGGATAAAAGGGGATGTATGTTTTATTGGAAATGTAATTTTTATTTCTTATGGATAGCTTAAGTCAGAGTTATAAAGGAAACACGGTCAGTTTTTCTATAAGAATCTTATGATGTTTTAGAAAAAAAAATTACTACCTAAAATGTATCATATGTTTAAGGAATGATTATTAATGACATTATTAATTTGTAAAAGTTAAGTTAAAGTAAAAGCATGGGTTCTTCGAGGTACTGGTCGCCTTAGCATTACCCGTACCCTAGGACCGTCATGGTCTAAAATTGTGCCGTGACAGATTAATGATATGGCATGATATGATGATTATTACAACCACTTGCAGTAACAATTATAGACAGATTACAAAATGTCAGAATGAATGGTAACTAAGTAATTGATTAATAAATTGATAGTAATTGGTAATTGCATATGATACTGGGTTCTACGGGTGCCGGTCGCCTCTGGCATCTCCTGCATCCTAGGACCGCCGCGTTTCAAAATCAAGACGTGATAGGTAGCTTTGTCATGTAACACCCTAAAATTTCAATTTAGATTTTTGGACAGTTCTCTTAACTACCGGTCTGATAACACCGGTAATAATTACCCAGACTGAAGAGTTAGTTCAACACCAAAGCTAAAGATATTTAATACGGATCCAAGGGTAATAAGAGAACTAGAATAATGTTATTTATTAGTAAAAAGAAAGTATGAAAAAATGTTATGGAAGATGGAAAATCAATAGAATGGCAAAATTGTAAATAAGTGCAACTTTGGGGGTATTTTTGAAAACCCATAGTACAAAATTTAGAATTGAACCCATAGTAATTTTATATGATAAAACAACCTAAAATAAGTATTTTCACTCCCCACACTGATATTAGATTCTCAACAGAAATAATTACAGAAAGTTACTGGGTGAAAGTGCAAATAAGGAAAGTGTGGTGGTTAAAGTACAAATACCCAAAATTTTGACATATAAATACATGCCTTAGGATATTTTTCCAATCAAGCTTATCTTCTTCTTCTTCTCTTCTTCCTTGGCTAAATTATCCAAGTATTTATGTAACATCCCATACTGTGGTACAATAGACAATATGAATATAGAGAATCATAGCGATAATTATAATGTTAATTTAAGAATAAATAAGCTAAAATAAATACTTAGAAATATAAAGGAAACTTTAAGAACAATTTCCACAGAAGAATTTTAAGAACGAAATAAACAGTGTTAATAATAGTGGATTTTTATTATATTTTAAAGGAGTTCTTTATTTAAAATTTATTGTGGATACCTAAAGTTGGGTCCTATAGTATTAAGGAAAAATAATTTGAGGATTTTTATGAGGTTAAAAGGTAAATTGATAGATAGTATTTTAAGTACATGTTAAAAAAAATATCAGAGATAATTACATAATTTGAAGAATTAATTTTATATCAAATCTAGAGTCATTTAATACAGACATATGGATAATAAGAGAATTAAAATAGTGTTATTTAGTGGTAAAAAAAAGGATGAAAAAGTGATTGGAATGATGGAAAAATAATAGAGTGGCAAAATCGTAAATAAGAGCAATTTTAGGGGCAATTTCATAAATACACTGTCTAGGTTACATAATTGAACCAAGAGTAATTTTAAATAATAGAACAGTCCAAAATAAGTTATTTTATTTGCCACAGTGAATATTGATTCTCAACAGACTGAACATAATAAATTATAGATCATTTTGGGGTAAAATTTTAAATAAGAAAAATTATGGGCCAAATTACAATTATCAAAAGATGTGGGACCACAAATAAAATTATTTAATAGGAAACAAGGGTGGTCATCCCACATGAAGATTATGGAGAATTCTAGATTAGTCCTTCCATTTATGTAAAGTGACAAATCATCCATTTTCTAGAATTTTTTACAAATCTCTCCAATTTTCAAGATTTCTTTGTGAAATTGGTCTATAGAAGGAAGGTGGTGGGTGACCATTTATATCCTTTTGGCCCAACCACAAGAAGTATGAACAACAAAAAATAATTTCCATTATTTTCATAGAAACTAACCAAAGTTAGATAGGAAATTGATGAGGGGAAAAAGATCAAAGGAGAAAATAAATGAAAAATTGATATTCAAGTAATTTGGAAGGGCAAGAGGATGGAATTCTAGTGTTTTAATATAAGGTATGATTCTTATAATTAGTATTTTAATTGTATTTAAGAGTATTATTGTTTAATTAAGTAGAGAATTGATTGAATTGAACTATGAAAGATAAAGATGAAATAGGGTTTATAAGGGTTCTAGAATATGTTTTAAGGTAGTAACTTGTAGCTAATATTCCAAAATTTTAATGAATGAATTTGACGATGCTCAAAGTATGAAAATTATTAATAGATGACTGTAAAAGAAATTGAAGAAATTCTAAGTGAGAAGAGATTAGGCAAAAATCGTGATTGACTCGGAATCAGGGTTTCAGGAAAAATGCTATTGTATTTTTATTATAAAAAATGATAGAGAAAAAATTAGAAGAAGTATTCAACATTAAAAGTATTTATTTATGTCTTATATAGAGGTTTGTAAAAGGATTTTTTAATTGGATTTGTAGTTTAAGAGATATTTATCTATAAGTTTTATTTGCTCGAATTGACTGGTAAACAAAATAAAAGTTACTGTGTTCTATTAATATAGAGATCTTAGAATCTAAATTAGGGAAAGTAGTAAACATGAGAAATTCTCATTTATATATTAACTAAATGACTATAAAAGGTTTTGTAATTAGATGACCAAGAAATTAATTATAGACAGGGAAATATAGTCTATCCGGATAGAGATTCCAGAATAGTAAGTTAACTATGAAAATTCACTAATAATTGTACAGTGATCCAAATGACCTAAAATTTGAATATGTTATAATATTACATATATAGTTTAAGTAGAAATTAGAATTTCAATAATTGGTCTGTCCGGATAGAGATTTCAGAATAATAGATTAATTATAAAAATTCACTAATAATTGTACAGTGATCCAAATGACCTGAAATTTTAATTTATTATAATATTACATGTATAGTTTAAGTAGAAATTAGAATTTCAATAATTGGATAAGTATAAATTGAGGCATAGGCAAAAGAAAAGAATCTTCTCATTTGGAAATTATAAGGCAATAGTGTTGACAACAAAAGTAACTTCGAAAGGTCACTATAAATTGTGTAGTAATGGGATTAATGTGAATTTTGATTATGTTAGATTTGGATATGTTCATTTTAAATAGGAAAAAGAATTAAAGAAATTTGATAAGTGTAGGAAAAGATGTGGCAAACAGAAATCAGGCTGCCAATGAGGGTTATCATAGAGGCAAAATCCTAAAATTTGAAATTTTACAAAATTCTTTTATATAAGTGTAATTAATGTAATTTCATGTTAGTTAGTATCTAAATTAGAATTAATTGAATAAGTAGAGACAAAAATGAGTAAAAGACAATGAAGAGTACCACGAGTGCTAAAGTAATGGATCGAAGAAAGAGGAAATGGAAAGTACAACAATGAAGTGCTCGATGAGGTGAGTTATTTATACATTATTGTACATGTTCCTTATCATAACATGATCCTTGCATTTAAATGATATTGTTATTTGATGGCCAAGTATTTCTTTATTATAGCTAATGATGAACTAAGCCTAAAGTGATTCATTGCTACTGAACTGTAATTGTATTGTT
Organism: Aleurites moluccanus; assembly: GCA_948193065.1. Taxonomy (NCBI): domain Eukaryota; kingdom Viridiplantae; phylum Streptophyta; class Magnoliopsida; order Malpighiales; family Euphorbiaceae; genus Aleurites; species Aleurites moluccanus. Next base: position 14,513 of record CANXYC010541194.1, on the reverse strand, counting down.
TACTAACCCTAAATGATTCTAGTAAATATCTGATTTATTATTGAAAATTATTGCCAAAATGATTCTGATAGTATTTTTAAACTACCATTGTACCCTTTGTATAACTAGTATTCTATTGATGATATCCATAGTTTTCATAATTTCATATTTGTGTTCTTGACAGTACTATTCGACTGATGGGGTAGTAGGGGAAATCCATCGGCATTGTGCACAGTGGTCCTTGGGACAAGGTTAATTATCTAGGACCATAGCTAGGAGGGGATTTTTCTAGCCGTGAGGTCTGGCCCACCTTACGTATACAATGATATAGTGATACGGTGATATAGAGATACAATGATGTGCCCCCTTAATCTGTCATTTTCACATATTTAATTGTGTTCCCAATGAAACAATGTTTATTGATATTCTTTGTTCATTGTTACCATTCATCTTATATTCTTCATTGTTACCCCACCTATACGTGTATCATGATGTATATGTAACTCATTGAGTATGTTATACTCATCATATAGTGGTTTAATATGTTACAGGAATGAGATAAAGGAGGCTGTTTCCAAGTCAATTCCTTCTCTGACTTGGGATGTCAAGTACATCGAGGTAGAGTTTATTCTTTAATGGTCTTATGTGTAACTTCTTTGAGCTCCATGGTACTATATTTAGATACAAAAAAATAAATATTGAATTATGTGAATAGTTGATAGTGACAGTTGTTATGTAGTGATTAAATTGTGTTATGCTTGTAACTGACAAATAAAAAGATATTCAACATAAGTAAAATATCTAATGATTGGTACTGATAATGGCAAGCAATGATAGTGATAATGACAAAGATTGTGATACCAAAAATGATACTGTTTAATAGTGATTATGATATAATATGAAAGAAATTTAGAAGTTTCATGTATGATTATTGAAATTTGGAGTTGAGGACCTAAGGTTGGTAAACAATTGAGAGTGTGTTTCTTACAGGTTGAGAAATTGATAAAATGTGATTTGATGCTATTCATACTGGGAATTTGATTGAATTTATAGACAAAACTCTGGTGAAATTTTCATAGGATTAATAAATAATAAATGGAAATTAAATATTGATGAATAGTTTTTAATATAAATATCTATATTAAATAGTGTTAGAAGGTTCTACGGGTTATGCTTTTCATCCTCTAGTTATATACATGTGTATAAATATAATATATAATATAGGAAGATAGACTTACTGAGAATTGAGAAAAAAAGTGATAGTAAATTAAAGCGAATGAGAACTGAAAGTGATTAAAAGTGACTAATGATGAAAATCCTTAGAAGTGGTATCACAAGTGAATAAGTGTAATAGGTAATAGTGTAAAAGGATACTATTATTAATTGACTAATTAAGTCGGTGTGATAAGAATAATGAATAAATGAAGTGATTAGAAATATGGAAAATTATGAGCAATAAAGTATATGCGATAAGAATGATAAATGTGTAAAGTGATTAGAATCACTTAAAGTGAGTAAAGGATAGAATAATGATAAGAATGGTAAATGAGTGAAGTGAATAGAAACATTGAAAGTGAGTTATACATATAAATAGAGGAAATTTGAAATTAATGAGGCATAGAATAATAAAAGATCTAAGGATATAATAACGAAACGATAGTGACAGGATTAGTGTTTACATATAATGAGTGATATATCGGGAACTTAGGAAGTATGATTATAATGAAAGAATAGTTACATAATTAAAGATACAGCGACTAATGAATAATAAGAATTCCTATAAGGGTATAAATAATTGATTACTGAAATTTAGTCATAAGTCGAGCATATTAAAAGATTAGCAAATATAATTGCAATAGTAATTTAGAGAAATACATGATTAATATTAATAAGTGAGTGATATTAATGAGGTGTAGTATAAGTGGTATGAAGAACATGGAATAGTGTAAAGTGATATGAAAACTATAAAAATAGAGTATTAGTGTAAGAATGTTAATAAATGATATATAGAAATTAAAATACAAAGTTATATGGAGACTGCTTGATGTACATATATTGATGAATACAATATTGGATAAGAAAATTCGAGGATAAATTTTATTGAAGGGAGATAAAGTGTAATACCCCAGACTGTGATACAGTAGACAATATAAATATAGAGAATCATAATGATAAGAATAATGTTAATTTAAGAATAAATAATCTAAAATAGATACTAAGAAATACAGAGGAAAATTTAAGGACAATTTCCACATAAAAATTTTAAGAATGGAATAGTCAGTATTAATAGTAGTGGATTTTTATTATGTTTTTAAAGGAGTTTTTTATTTAAAATTTATTGTGGATACCTAAAGTTAGACACTATAGTATTAAGGAAAAATAGTTTGAGGATTTTTATGAGGTTAGGAAGGTAAATGGATAGATAGTATTTTAAGTACAGGTAAAAAAAAATACTAGAGATAATTATACAATCTGAAGAAAAAAAAAATACTAGAGATAATTATACAATCTGAAGAATTAATTCTGTATCGAATCTAGAGTTATTTAATACAGACATATGGATAACAAGAGAATTAAAATAGTGATATTTAGTGGTAAAAATAAAGGATGGAAAAGTGATTGGAATGATGGAAAAATAATAGAGTGGCAAAATCGTAAATAAAAGCAACTTTATGAGCAATTTCATAAACAAACTGTCTAGGTTATAGAATAGAAACAAGAGTAATTATAAATGACAGAACAATCCAAAATAAGTTATTTTATTCGCCACAATGAATATTGATTCTCAACATAATAAACATAATAAATTACAGAATGTTTTTGGGGTAAAATTTCAAATAAGAAAAATTATGGGCCAAATTGCAATTATCAAAAGATATAGGGACCCCAAATAAAATTATTTAATGAGAAACAAAGGTGGCCAACCCACATGAAGATTATGGAGAATTCTAGATTAGTCCTTCAATTTATGTAAAGTGACAAATCATCCATTTTCTAGAATTTTTTATAAATCTCTCCAATTTTCAAGATTTTTTTTATGAAATTGGTCTATAAAAGAAAGGTGGTGAATGATCATTTACATCCTTTTGTCCCAACCACAAGAAGGAAGAACAACCAAAAATAATTTTCATTCCTTCCATAGAAACCAACCAAAGTTAGATGAGAAATTGATGAGGGGAAAAAGATCAAAGGAGAAAATAGATGAAAATTTGATATTCAAGTAATTTGGAAGGGCAAGAGGATGGAATTCTAGTGTTTTAATATGAGGTATGATTATTAAACTTAGTATTTTAATTGTATTTAAGAGTATTATAGTTTAATTAAGTAGAAAATTAATTGAATTGAGTTATGAAAGATAAAGATGAAATAGGGTTTATAAGGGTTATGGAATATATTTTAAGGTAGTAATTTGTAGCTAGTATTCCAAAATTTTAATGAATGAATTTGAGGATGATCAAAACATGAAATTTGTTGATAAATATGTTAATTAGATTACTGTAAAAGAAATTTAAGAAATTCTAAGTGAGAAGAGAGTTATTAGGTAAAAATCGTGATTGACTCATAATCAAGATTTCAGGAAAAATACTTCTAGACAGAATTATAAGAAATGTTCAACATGAAAAGTGTTCATTTATATCTTATATAAAGTCTTGTAAAAGGGTTTTCAAATTAGATTTTTAGTTTAAGAGATATTTAGCTATAAGTATCATCTGCCCAAATTGACTAGTAAATAGAATAAAGATTATTGTGTTCTATTGATATGGAGATCTTAAAATCTAAATTAGAAAAAGTGGTAAACATAAGAAATGATCATTTATATATTATATAAATGAATATAAAAGGGTTTTGTAATTGGATGACCATAAAATTAATTATGGACAAGGAAATAGAGTATGTCCGGATAGAGATTCCAAAACAATAGGCTAATTATGAAAATTCACTAGTAATTGTACAATAATCCAAATGATCTAAAATTTGAATATCTTATAATATTAAATATCTAGTTTAATTAGAAATTAGAATTTCAATAATTGGATAAGTATAGTTTCAACTATAGGCAAAAGAACATAATATGCTCATGTGGAAATTGCAGGGCAGCAGTGTTGACAACAAAATTAACTTCAAAAGGTCACTATAAATTGTGTAGTAATAGGATTAATGTGAATTTTGGAAATGTACAGTTTAAATAGGAGAAAGAATTAAAATAATTGGATAAGTGTAGAAAAAGATGTGGCAAACAGAAACCAGGTTGCCAATGAGGGTTATCATAGAGGAAAAATCCAGAAATTTGAAATTTTAGGAAATTCATTAATATAAGTGTAATTAATGTAATTTCATATTAGTTAGTATCTAAATTAGAATTAATTGAATATGTAGAGATAAGAATGAGTAAATGACAATGAAGAATACCACGAGTGCTAAAGTAATGGACTGAAGAAAGAGGAAATGGAAAGTGTAATAGTGAAGTGCTTAGTGATGTGAGTTATTTATACATCATTGTACATGTTCCTAATTATAACATGGTCCATTGCATTTTAATGAGTATTATTCTTTGATGACCAAATGTTTCTTTGTTATAGCTAATGATGAACCAAGCCTAAAGTGATTCATTGCTACTGAATTGTAATTGTATTGTTTACTAACCTTAAATGATTCTAGTAAATATCTGATTTATTATTGAAAATTATTGCTAAATGATTCTGATAGTGTTTTTAAACTACCATTGTACCCTTTATATAACTAGTGTTCTATTGATGATATCTATAGTTTCCATCATTTCATATATGTGTTCTTGACAGAACTACTCGACCCATGGGGTAGTGGGAGAAATCCATCGGAATTGTGCACAGTGGCCCTCTGGACAAGGTTAATTGTCTAGGACCATAGCTGAGCAAGGATTTGGCCTAGCCGTGAGGTCTGACCTGCCTTATGTATGTAATGATATAGTGATACAGTGATATAGAGATACAGTGATATAGTGATTTGCCCCCTTAATTTGTCATTTTCACATATTTAATTGTGTTCCCAATGAAGCAGTGTTTATTGTTACCATTCATCTTATATTCTTCATTATTACCCCACCCATACATGTATCATAATGTATATGTAACTCACTGAGTATGTTATACTTATCATATAGTGGTTTAATATTTTATAGGAATGAGATAGATGAGGCAGTTTCCAAGTCAATTCCTTCTTCGATTTGGGACGTTAAGTACATCTAGGTAGAGTTTATTCTTTAAAGGTCTTCTGTGTAAATTCTTAGAGCTCTATGGTACTATATTTTGATAGAAGAAAATAAATATAGAACTATGTGAATAGTTGATAGTGACAGTCATTATTTAGTGATTAAATTGTGTTATGCTTGTAACTAATAGATAAAAAGATATGCAGCATAAGTAAAATGTCTAATGATTGATACTGATAATTGCAGGCAATGATAATGATAATGACAAAGACTGTGATACCAAAAATGATATTGTTTAATAGTGATTATGATATAATATGAAAGAAATTTATAAGTGCCATGTATGATTATTGAATTTTGGAGTTGAGGACATAAGGTTGGTAAACAATTGGGAGTGTGTTTCTTGTAGGTTGAGAAATTGATGAAATGTGATTTGATGCTATTCATACTAGGAATTAGATTGAATTTATAGACAAAACTCTGGTGAAATTTTCATAAGATTAATAACAAATAAATGGAAAGTAAATATCGATGAACAGTTTTGAATATAAATATCTATATTAAATAGTGTTAGAAGGTTCTACGGGTTTCTGGTGACCTTAAGTCTACCCATGCCCTAGGATCGTCGCGGCCCAAAAGTGGGACGTGACAATTTACCCACCAATTTTTTACCCAAATTTCTAGGACAAATCATCGAAAAACTTGAATCTAATCTAAAACCAACCTATTTCCATCCAAATTTCATCAAGGCAACAAAGGAAAATTTATCATTCTACTTTAAGGAATTTCGGTCCATATACCTAAGTAAGGTAACTTGATGTTTTCTTCCAATTTATGGTTTAGATAGATGAATAATATGGTTTTAGCAACCAATTGCTTCAATTTGCACTAATTGTAAAAAATCTCCAATTATGAAACCCTAAATTGATTATGTCAAGTATTAAATTTTGAATTAGTGCTATATGGTCTTTAATCCAGTTAGAATAAGTGTTATAACAATCATTGGAAGCTAAATTAATGGTTATATTGGTGTAGAGATTTCTTCAAAGTGTTCATAATGCTTACTATAGAAGGATTTGGTGTTCAAAGTGGGATTTTGGCTATCTAAGCCATTAAGTGAGTTCAATATACTCCCTTTTACATGTTATTTGTGATAAAATGAATTATGGAATTAAATTGTGAAAAATCCCATTTGGTCAAACCTATCATTGAACAATCCTTTGAAATTTTGCTTCATTTACCCTTGATTTCATCCTTGAATTTGATTCCTAAATGCTTATTATTTGTGACCTTTAAGTTATTGGTTGAATTCTCCTTATTATGAACCTTTGATTTGATCTTTTGGTTATCCTAAATTTCTACCAAAACCATGCCAAATTATTGATTGAAAGTTGCACACCAATTGTTCAATGAAATGCCTAAACCAAAGTTCTTCCTTTTGTTACCTTAACCAATACCATTGTCGCTAGCGACATTGGCTAGCCAATGACACTAATGTATATGGCATTGATTGACCTTGAGGTTAATGAACCTATATTTGATCATTGCTACCATTGTAAAACCTACTATTATTTACTGTATCAATACCTGTTATTATGATAATATAGACTATTTCATAGAGTGGTACTATTATTGAATCCTATTCATTGAAATTGTTCCTTTGATGATATATATTATTTTTCATACCTTATAAATGTGTATTTGACAAAACTACCTGACCGATAGGGTAGTGGGTAAAATCCATCTACATTGTACACAGTGACCCGTTGGAAATGGCTAATAGTCCAGAACCCTAGCTGGGAAGGGACTTGTCCTATCCATAAGGCCTGACATGCCTTATGTATTTTACTGATACTCACTGTTACTGCTATTGGCCCCTAAGTCTATCATTTCTACATACGGACTTGACATTTAATTCTAATAATGATACTGCCTAACTTATTATTATTTTGTAATTATTTTGTACCATACCCTATGGACTTTGGTGTGCGTTACCTTTCTTTTGACACTGTCAATTTAAATTTACTGATTATCTTACCCTATATTTATTGTACTGTATATTGAGCTCACTGAGTATTTATATACTCACTCTATAGTGGTTTTAAAATTTTCAGGACAAGAGTAGTGACTTGGTTCCTAGTTTCTTCTTCGAGGAATAAGACTCCATTTTGTGATGTAATTACTGAGATATACTGTATATGGTTATTTTTTAGTTATGCTCCATGGTCTGTAATATTTTGTATTAGAAGAATAGACTGTATGGTTATTTAATTGTGCGATGGAATATTTTATTACTGGACTGATAGTGGACTATTTAGTTTGGATATTGATTTTTAAAAATGATATTGGTATTTACTGTGAATTTAAGATTGTGATACTGGGTTCTACAGGTGTCAGTCGCCTTTGGCAGTTCCTGCATCTTAGGACCGTCATTCCCCAAAATCGAATCATGACAAAGGTGATATCAAAGCTTAGGATTATATGAATAGTATACATATACAATGTTAATAGGACATAGGGTAAACCATATAGAATTAGGAATTCCTGTTTCGTCTTTTGCAGTATTCGTCATATTTCTTTATATTCTGCGATATCGTACTGTATTAAACTATCATTTATTTTTTATAGTGATTGAGATGTCAGATAGGAAGCGTGAACCTGTTACAAAATCATAACATGCTAGAAACAGAGAATTTAGCAAAGAGGCTAAAGTTGCCTCAAATGAGTCATTAATTATGGAGTAAACAGAAAAATCTTCTCATTCTTGACGAAAGACAGAGGATACTAGGGTAGTGAGGAACCATGGAAAGCTGAAATTATGCAGGGAATGATAAAATTACGTAAAAAATATAGGAATTAAGGTAGGAAAGGAAAACAATGCCTCCTCTAGTACCACCAGCAGTACCTCATTCCGTTGCACCATCCGTACCTGCTCCACCAGTACTAGTACCATTGGTAGTAGATTCAGTTAGGCCTGTATTTCAGAAGGGTCATCGTACTATAGATGAAGGCGGGGTGAGCATGTTTAATTTTTTGAAATTGAATTTGCCTGAATTTAAGGGTGACAGAGGAGAGGAGCCAATAGACTTCCTAGAACATATAGAAAAAGTGGTACGGAGAATGCCTTACTCAAATGCACGGGCAATGGAGTTAGTGGGTTTGCTGCTAAAAGGAAAAGCATGGACCTGGTTTTCTAGACATATAGAGGCTCGATTATACAGTGAACATCTTCCTACCTGGGCATAGTTTAGACAGGCACTGTTGGATGAGTTTCTCATAGAGGGAGTTAATGCCAGGAATATTATTCAGTTTGAACATTAGAGCAGGGAAATAGGAGTATAGAGGAGTATGTAGATGAGTTTATTAGACTGAGTCAGTATGCTACCAGTATAGCACTGACATAAACAAATTTGATTAGCAGGTGCAGGAGAGGTCTGTATGCATCTTTGCATAATGCTTTACTGTCTACGAAATTTACTTCTCTAACAACTATCATTGATAAGGAAATACAAATGGAGGAAAAGTACAGAGAAGAGAGAGCAATAAAGGATCAAAGGAAGATTAAGAGGATCCAGTGGACAATATAAAAAGGGGGAAGAAAGTTCCTAACAACGACAGACTTATACAGTCTCCATAGCAAAATAGAGACAATAGTATAGTAGTCTGAGGAGAAGAGGACAGGGAAAATGTAACCCTGGACAGAGAGTTTCTGGGTATTCACAGGGTTCCTCCAGACCGATGTCTCAAGCACCTAGTGAACGAGTATGTGAGTTATGTGGTAGGAGACATGGAGGAGAATACAGGTGGCAGACAGGTGTCCGCTTGAGATGTGGACAACAAGGCCATTTTGTTAAAGATTATCCTATAAGATATGGACATCAGACTGCTATAGTGGCTTCACAACTAATAGTACAGATGAGTCAGAATGGTAATAGAGAGGTGATAGGCAGAGGCAGAGGCAGAAGTCAGGGACAGAGTAGCAGTTAAGCTCCTACTGGGAATGGACGGGGATATGTATTCACAGTGAACCCTCAGGAAGTGCAGAAAGTAGACAATACAGTAATAGGTATGATCCCAGTACAAAATGAAATTGTTCAAGTGTTGTTTGATTTGGGTGCCACATACTCTTTTGTTTCACCAATATTTACACCTAAATTTTATATGGAGAGGTAGTTATTGAGGATACTGTTAGAGATCTCTAATCCTACGTGGGAGAGTATAGAAATAATTTATGAGAATTCGAACTGCATTATAGAAATTGAAGATAGATTTCTCGTGTGGAAATTTTATTGAATTGCCTGTGTTAGAACTGGGTGTAATATTGGGGATGGACTGGTTAGCAGTTCATCGAGTAATAATTGATTGTTTTGAAAGGAAAATTTTAAATTTCAACCTGAGGGGCAGACAGAGTTTAAATACTAGGGTGATGGAATATAAAACTGGTATCAAACTTATTTCAACAGTTAGGATTAGAAAGTTGTTATGGAAGGAATATCTGGCTTATTTGGCTTATGTAGTGGATACTCAGAAGAGTACAACAGGAATTTTTTATATTCTTGTTGATAGAGAATTTTCTGATGTAATCCCTGAGGATTTACCAGGGCTACCCTCAAAAAGGGAAATTGAATTTGAAATTGAAGTGTATTTTGGTACAGATCCGATATCTATTCCTTCCTATCGGATGGCACCCACAAAATTAAAGGAGTTGAAAGTTTGACTGTAAGAATTTCTGGATAAAAGGGTTTATCAAACTGAGCAGTTCTCTTTGAAGTGCTCTAATATTGTTTCTAAAGAAAAAAAGGATATACCGAAGACAACCTTTAGAACCCAATATGGACACTATGAATTTCTGGTGTTATCATTTAGGTTAATGAATGCTCTTGCTGCATTTATGAATTTATGGAGTTATATCTTCAAAACTTATTTAGATAAGTTTGTCACAATGTTTATTGATGATATTCTTATCTATTCCAAGAGTGAAGAAGAGCATGCGGAGCATTTAGAAACAGTATTATAGACACTGCGAGAATATAAGTTGTATGCCAAATTGTCAAAATGTTAATTTTGGCTTACTGAAGTCTGTTTCCTGGGTTATGTTGTCAGCAAGGAGGGTACTAATGTAGAAACTATTGCTATTTGGCTACGACCTACTAATGCTACTGAGATATGTAGTTTCTTTGTATGACTGGATACTATAGGTAGTTTATAAAGTATTTCTTGAAGATAACAGCTCCATTGACCAGATTGACTAAGAAACAAAAGAAGTTCTAATGGATAGATGAATGTGAATAGAGTTTTCAGACATTGAAGTTCTGTCTCACGATTGCACCAGTATTAGCCTTACCAACAAAATGTGATAAATTTACAATGTATTGTGATGCATCTAGAGTTGGATTAAGTAGTGTTCTTATGTAGAATAAAAGAGTTATTGCCTATGCTTCGCGATAGTTGAAGAAGCATGAGATGAATTATCCAACTCATGATTAAGAATTAGCTATAGTAGTTTTTGTACTAAAGTTTTGGAGGAAATACATGTATGGGGCTAAATGTGAGATCTTTATGGATCATAAAAGCTTATAGTATATTCTGCAGTAGAAGGATTTAAACCTGCAACAATGAAAATAGGTTAAATTGTTAAAAGATTGTGATTGTGAGATATTATATCATCCGGATAAAGCCAATATTGTAGCAGATGCATTAAGCAGGAAGTCTATGGGTAGTCTAGCCCCATATTACATATATAAGAAGGCATTTGATCCGTGAGATAAAAGAACTGATTGATATAGGAGTCGAATTGGAATTAGGATCCCAGAATCGAAATCAGGCTTTGATTGCCCAGTTTTGAATAAAACCAACATTGATTGATAATTTTAAAGCAGCGCAGGAAAAAGATCCTTATTTTTTAATGTAAAAAGAAGATGTTCAAATTGGCAAGTCTTTTGAGTTTACTTTAGATGATGGAGTATTGAAATGTGGGAAACGACTGTGTGTACCTGATACAAATGGATTATGAGAACGGATCATGAAAGAAGCATATTACGCTTACTACAATGTTCACCTTGGAGTTACAAAGAAGTATTATGATTTAAAAGAACATTACTAATGGACAAATGTGAAGCGAGATGTAGTAAAGTTTGTGTCTACTTACTTAGCCTGTCAACAGGTTAAGTTTGAGCATTAAAAGGCATTGGGTTTGCTACAGGAAATTTAATTGCTAGAGTGGAAATGGGAGCAAGATACTATGGATATTGTGGTTACTTTATTGAAGACTTTACAAGGAAATGATTTTGTTTGGGTTATAGTTGATCGACTGACTAAATCAGCTAACTTCTTAGAGGTGAAAACCAACTATACTGCCGCATAGTATGCTCACCTATATGTTGAAAAGATAGTATGACTTCATGGAGTACTTATTGTTAAAAAAAGAATGAAGACAGTGTTCGGTAGACATAAAAGTTATGTGGATCCTAAAAAGGAAAGATATTCATTTTATCGAAAGTGATCACATTTTCCTTAAGATTTCATTTATGAAAGGTGTAATGAGGTTTTGAAAGAAAGGTAAACTATCATCTAGATACATTGGACCATTCAGGATCCTAGAGAAAAATTGGTAATGTTACTTATGGATTGGTGTTTCTAGTTAATTTGAGTCATGTGCATTCAGTCTTCCATGTATTGATGCATCACAAATATCTATACTTGATCTTTCACATGTATTGAAACCACATGATATAGAGATCGAGGAAGATTATCATTTGAAAAAGTACCTGTAAAAATAATTGATCGACATGTTAGACAACTGCATAACAAGGAGATTCCAATGGTAAAAGTACATTGGAGATATAGTCAATAGAAGACTATACATGGGAAAGCGAGTGAGATAAGCACACTAACTATAATATCTGCCATTTTATTGTATTTTATTTATTGTGTATTTGATGAATTTAAATTGATTAAGGGTGAGAATGTTTGAGAAATTTAGAAATTTCTGGGTTGCAAGATTTCGTGAGATTGATTGCATGATCTTAAATAAATAATTTGGTCAAGTGTAAAACATAAAAGTTGTGAATTTATGTTTCACCTTTAATTCTGTTAAATGGCTTGGTAAAATTCTTAATGTGTGAATAGTTATGCCTCCTTGAGCAGGACTTATCTGGATAAGCATTTCTGCAGGAAGTCTGTGTTTGTTTGAAATTTATGGGAATGACTGAGATAGTTTGAGTCAAAGGTATAAACATAAGAATTATTCCTCTATGTGTTGTGATATTGTCCGTAAAATTTTAGGAATTTTGGATAAGTATAACTCAATAGAGAGTAGAATTGTTTAGGACTATTCGGATGGATCTTGGGGCAGTAAGTATGGGTGACATTTGGAGAGTCACCATGGTTTGTGTAGTTGCCTTTGTGATTTGAATTTTGGATATGTTGAGAACCTACATGTTTATTTTAAGTGGCAAAAAGAATTAGGAAGTTTGGATGTTTGTGGCTCAATTGCGAGCTAGTTAAGTATAAGTTGTCCAGGAAAGGTTTCAACTCAGCAGAGATTGGTGTTAGTGACCCGGCAAATGCGAAGTGGCATTTGCGAGACGGAAATGCGAAGTGGCAAGGTGAGATTACAGAGATGGCAATTCGCAAAGAGACATATGCAAGGTGGCATATACAAAGAAGGATTTGGCGAAGAGGAAAATGCGAGGTGGCATTATGCGAAGAAGCATTATGCGAAGAGGGAATGTGTGAAGTGGCAGTTCGCAAGCAGATTTTGGCGAAGAGGGAGATAGGCAAAGCGAGTTGGAGAAGAGGTGAAGAGACATTGCCGAGGTGGCATATGCGAGGAAGAATTCACGAGGAGAGTTTGGCGAGGCAGCATATGTGAGGTGGCATTTGCGAGCTGGTAATGTGAAGTGGGATTCGCGAAGTGGCTGTTGCGAAGTGGCATTGCCGGATTAGTTTGGAGAGTTGGAAAGTGTGAGCTAGCTTATACGAGGTAGCATTGCCGAGGCAAGCTGGCGAGCGGGATTTTGGGCAGTGGCCTATTTAACCAGTGCCCAATAGCGATTTTCTGTGCGATTTCTTCGTTCTTGTTTTGTCTTTTCTAGAATTGTTCCATTTCTTGTCTAAGGCATTCATATTCAAAATTTATGCATTAGATCTCTATATTAGAATATTTCAAGGCAGAAATTGTCAGATTCAAGCAAAATATTTCAGGAAAGTCAGTTTTTGGAGAAATAAGGTAAATTTCTTCAAATTCCATTTTTCTTTTAGATTAATTAATTCTAGTAGTTAGAATAGTTAATTAATGGTATAAGGAATTTATTGCAATCATTTTAAGGTTATACATTGTAATTAATATTGGAGAAATCAGAATTAATGGACTATCATGAATAGTAGCGTGAACAGTAAATCCGAATTAAATGCAGATTTTTCTTTAAAAGATAAATTAATTGATGATTGGGAATTAAGAATAGAAACTTTAAGATGGTTAATTATTAAGGAATCATGTTAAATATTATTGATTTAGGAAAACCTAATTTTGTATATTTGGGGAAATTTCTTAGGAGAAAGAAATCAAGGAAATTGAGGAGATTATTGTGGACAATCTGTTAAAGGAAATTCGAAAGTAAATTGTGTTGAGGTAAGTATGAACATTGCATTTATTATTTGCTTCTTTGAGATAATATGACCAATAATTCTAAATGTTAACCCATATGATCCTTGTATGCTTGATATTATATTACCGGATTGTTAAATTGAAAATCCTATGATATTCTAAAACTGAGATTTACCATTTGTTCGTGAAGTTACCATGTATATGTATATATATGTATATTGTAAGTGGCTTGGTCATTTTTCTTGGATCAAGTTCATATGATTCCCACTTGCTTATTACTTGTTAAAATTGATTAAAATTATGATATATGTTGATGGTCTTGTGACCAATATGTTTCTTGTGAGATGAAACCATATGACCCGATGGATAGAATGCTCTTCCCAATAAGATTAAATTCATTGGTCCATCGTGCACTTTGGGAACCTAGCTAATAGGGTTACTGTACTAGTGTTTCACCTAGAGGGGACCATGAGCTCTAGGCTTATGCCTGGCTAAGTATGCGTTTGTCATAAGGTAGCAAGGACTACTGATGCGCTCTATTGTGATAGCTAGCATGGCTATCGATGCACTTTATAGTTCTAAAATGTTATTTGATAGTGCTATTCGATTGTGAGCACTTCTGTTTCTTGTAAGCCTAACCACATGATGATTCTTACCCATGTTCTTAGAATTGATATTCATTTGAATTTATATATATATATATATATATATATATATATATATATATATATATATATA
>CANXYC010540983.1:0-24531 GCA_948193065.1 Aleurites moluccanus | reverse complement strand
ATCAAAGAAATGGAGAGGAAATGAAAGGGAAATCATTCACGGATGAAGAACAAAAATGGGCAGAAATTCTGCCCATTTTGACTTATATAATAAGACGAAATAGGTAAATTACACTTTAGTCCTCAAACTTTTCAAAATTTGATTTTAGTCCTTTTTCGCTCGGTAATTTATTCCGAAAGTTTCGTCAGGATTTTGAACTTAAAGTGAACACTTAAACATCATATTTTAATTAATATTATTTAATAAAAATAGTTTCAAAGTCGTTCTGAAATTCGGACTGATAAATTTTTCTATTCACCGAAAAATACTCTTTTGCTAGTTTTGTGAGCGTTCTGTAATATTTTCTCAAATTTCTTTTTTACTGTATTCACACATGAATATTACTTATCAATTATCCTCAATCCAAAGTCAAAAATTCATCCGTCATCCGTTCCGTTATTTTTACGGCGGCGATATCGGTACCGACGTTTTCCAAAAATTTTTTCCGTTTTCGCTCTAACTGGTTTTCTAAAATTATTATTGATTATTTTGATGATTTTAATCTATATACTGAGAATTTTATTCACTAAACCTGTTATGCATTTATAGGGTATTACAATGCCCCTATTTAATTTACAGTACCATGGAACCTCTATACTGTACAAATATTTACATATTCTTTTGGGACTGGAATATTACATGTCACAAGTTTCAAAATTCCACGGTGAGGATAGGAAGTGCCTATGGAATCCGAGCCTCACTGCAAACCTGAAAAAGATAACCACTAAAGGGGTGAGTATAAAAATACTCAGTGAATCCATATGTATAAAAATGCAATAAATGATCATAATATAATGATTGCCCATACATGGCCTGTATAATCAATATAAGATAATAAATAAATAGTAATACAAGTATCTGTGTAAGTATCCATATAAATATCCATATAAGAATTCCTGTAAGAATCCAGATACATATCCATATAAGTATCCAGTGTACAAGTCAACACACATGATATAACAGGATTGGGTCCAATGAAAAGTACAATTGTACTGAAATAGCAAAATCATGCTTAATTCTGTAACTCCAGCACTATTTGTGCTTAATCCACTGTACATAAGAGTGATCGGCCCTTACGGCTAGAGAACATCCTCCCCCTCTATCAAGGGTCTATAAAAACCAGTGTGCACACAGTCGATGGAATTACCCGCTACACCATAGAGGTAGCCTTGTTATAATACCATATGGATGTGTCTCCATATAACAGTATAAATGGCATAAATATAACTCATATAGCGGTAGAATAATCATATATATATTTATAATGAAGAATAGAACAAATTTGGGTAATGTCAAAAAAATGCCCAGCGGGGCCCAGTTGCGCTGCCGCAACTGACACTAGCCGTTATGGGATTTTTGAGTAGTTTCTGATTAACTATGTTACCAAAGGATTTAGGTAGACAATGAGGTACCATTTTAAAGCTTAGAACAAAAACTAGAAGATTGGGCCATGTGGTGGCCCAATTGGCTTTTTGAATTTCATTTTATAGACAGACAAAGTTTAGGTCGTTTCGGTGAGCTTATTTTTGGGCCAATATGCACTGTTTGTATTTATGGGTATCAAACTTTGTTTTATTAGTTCAAATGAAATATTATAACATATATAATGCAAATCATGCATGATTATACACATAGACTCACCTTTTGCTCAAAAAGATCACTTTGTCCCCCAATATTGCTTCTGAGCCCTAGTCGGCCTGCTGTTCTACACTCCCAGCTGGAGTATTTGACGGTTCACCTATTTTCACATATAACACTCCAGTAAAACTTATAAACATTACAAAACATGTCATACACATTGAAACATATCAAGCATACACACTATTCTCTATAAACCTCAATTTGTACCAATTACACATTTACCAATCCTTTATGCATAAACACCCATTTATCATCACATTTAACTTACATTACATATATTCATTACTTAAATATCATATTAAGAACTCACATACACTTAACTTAGCATTCCATATCAAACATACATCAATGTTCATGTTTAGTTTCTAAATACTTATATCAATCATCTTTTACATATCTAAACTTATACATTTTCATCATTTTCATCACTTAACCATATTCAAACACTTCCTTCCTAAACACATTAGCCTAACACATTAAACTAACAAAGTCAAATAGTTCGGCCAAAATTGAATTCATTCCATTCATCCATTTTTCAACACCATTCTTCCATACAACTTAAATATACATCAAATACATAACATTTAACCATTTAAACTTATTAAACATCAAAGCATCAAACCATCCATAAGCACCTCAAGTTTTGGCCAAGGTGGTTCTTCATCCAAATCAATTTTTTTCCATCATTTAACCACTAATTCATGTTAAACATATCAAATACACATCATTTGAACAAAAAGATCCATCAAAACAACACTTTGATTTATATTTCTTCCTATTAGGGTTTTCTTCCAACTTTTTGAATTCCTTCCAACCAAAACACATTTTTGTTACTAATTAACATCAAATAACATCTTAAGAACATAATTGAACCAAAAGA
Source organism: Aleurites moluccanus (assembly GCA_948193065.1). Taxonomy (NCBI): domain Eukaryota; kingdom Viridiplantae; phylum Streptophyta; class Magnoliopsida; order Malpighiales; family Euphorbiaceae; genus Aleurites; species Aleurites moluccanus. The sequence goes on along the minus strand of CANXYC010540983.1, from coordinate 21,971 downwards.
ATTACAAAATCACTTACTTTTCAAATAGTTCTTCTAAAACTTCAAAGTTTTGATTCTTCACTTTTTCTTATTTTTCCTTTGAATCTATGGATATATTTGTATTTAGGATGATGGAATTAATAAGTTTCCATCAAAAAATGAAAGAAAACAACAAGTTTTGGCTTTGATTCAAGGTGGCCGAAACTTGGATGCTGGAGAGAGAAAGTTTTAATGGTGATTTTGATAAGGAAGATGAAGAATGATGAAGGGGTGGGAAAAATCTACTTTAAATATCAATGGTGCAATCCTATGCTTTGAACTTATGATAGAAATGGTGAAGCCTAGCTATCCAACCATTCAATTCTTCATCTTTTAATCCAATGGTTTGATTTAGGTAAGCCTATAATGATACCATAGGCTTGCATACACTATATAAGTCCATAATGCATAGGAAAAGACTAAACTACCCCTAGTTAAATTAAAATCCCAAACCGAGTAGTTTTGCCCGAGATTATTTTCTACCGGATTTAATTCTCCAACAATTATTCATTTAAACATATTATCATCATTTTCATGTCCTAATATTCTTTTCTACCTTTAAATATAGTTTTAATTTCCATAAAACTTGAAGAGGGTGTGAAATGACCATTTTGCCCCCAGTTCACCAAAAACTCAAATTTACCCGATTTCTTCCTAACAGCTTTTAAACCTCTTCTATGCATACAATCACTTCATATAACATGCACACATGTCAATTTCATGAATAAGCATGCAATATCATACAACAATCAATTCAAGAAAAATTTTCCTTAGTTGCCCCTTTATAGTTCAGGTTCTAGGTTATAGGTGAGGTGTTACACTGAGAGTTTGCTCTGGCATTGTACATGGTATGAGATCATATCATTCATCACTATGAGCTATAGATATAAGATAGTCTACTTAATGGGCATGTCTATGACCACTTTTCATCAAGGGACCAGAATTCTGAGGCAGATGGGACAGCCTCAAGGTACTCCTCCTGATGGGATCGTATTTCCTACTTCTTTGATTACTGGTTTGGTTTCTCATGCCATAATGAATGGCTAAAGGTGATCCATGCACTTCGTTCAACCAGCAGGCTTGACAAGCAAGCTGGAAGACTATGATGTTTGGTTTTTCATGGCGATATAGCCTATTGAGAAGATGAGAAGAGTTGCCTTGATAATGGAGCTGGAGGCAGACATGATCATTAATGCTGAGACAGAGGAGGTAGTTGCTACACCAAAGGATGGAGATGGAGCAGAGACAGTAGCAGAACCAGAGGTGATTGTTGCTAATGATGGGGATCTCGATGTCATGAGGGATATCCATCCTAAGAGGATAAGGACCTAGACTTCCCAGGATTCCGTCTTTTAGATTCTGTTTAGACTCTCTCTCTCTCTCTCTCTCTCTCTCTCTCTCTCTCTCACTCTCTCTCTCTCTCTCTCTCTCTCTTTATAATGAGACTTTTCTTTTGATTCTTTCATGTTTGAACTCTGGATTTTTGACATTGATTCCTTGAATAAAGAATAAAGACATAATTTAAATTTTTGAGTTATACTGAATTCTATTTTGACAAACAAGACAGGATAAAAAATGACTTTGATTTTTTTTTTTAAGGCATTTTTTTAAAGATCTTACTTTTTCCCGAGCTTCCCTTTTAGGTTTTCAACTCGACGAGCTAGCAAAGGAAATAAGATAGAACAATGCAATCAGTTGGTATAAAATGATAATTTTATTATAATTTAAACAGCACCCAAAAAGGGTTGTCTACATATCTCTACAACATTATGATTACTTGCCTTGTTACATCAGTTTTATTATTATTATATTTTATTTTTTTTAGGATAATCAAGTCTACATAGTTCTTATTCATACAATGCATCATAAGACATGAACTACACAAAATATCTCTTTAATTGATCAAGATTACAATGATTCGAAAATTCATTCCTTTCTAAATCTATGAGTATGGTGCCCTGGCCGGACAAAATCTTCTTGAGCACATATGGCTCGGCCCAATTAGGTATGAACTTTCCTCTTGGATTGTGAACAGGAGCTCTGATTTCTTTTAGCACCAAATTGCCTTCTTCTAATCCTCTTTCAGTTATTCTCTTATTGAAATGTCTAGCTAGCCTTCGTTGATACCCCTAAATTTGATAAAGTGCATCTATCCTTTTTTCATCAATAGCATTCAACTGGTTATGATATCCTTTAATCCATTCTACTTCACTAAGCTGATTCTCCTGCATAACCCTTGCGGAGCGAATTTGTACCTCAATTGAAAGTACCGCCTCTATCTCATATACTAGAGAATAAGGAGTTGCCCCAGTCGGCGTGCAAATGGAAGTCTGATACCCCCATAATGAAAATGAAAGGCATTCATGCCCATTTTTGTGATTGGTGATCATCTTCTGAAGAATGGTCTTGATAGTCTTGTTTGCTGCTTCGACTGCCCCGTTGGTTTGAGGATGATAAGGGGAAGACCGATGATGTTGGATCTTTTCCCTTTTAAGCAAGCTTATTACATCCTTCTGAAAGTGAGATTCATTATCAGTGATGATCTCAAAAGGCAATCCAAACAGACAAATGATGTTAGTCTGAATAAAGTGTGCTACCTTTTTAGAATTCAACACTTGATAGGAGAATGCTTTTAACCACTTTGTGAAGTAATCTATTGCGATGAAGATATATTCATGCCCATTTGAGGATTTTGAACTGATGCGCCTTATAACATCAATGCCCCATATAGCGAAAGGCCAAGGAGTTGCAGTTAGGTGTAATAGGACTGAAGGTTGCTTCAGAAGCTTTGTGAATATATGAGACTTGTGACATTTCTATACAAACTTGGCACAATCCATATTCATTATAAGCCAAAAAATACCCTAGATTTGTGATTTTTTTTGGCTAATGCAAAACCATTCATGTGTCAACCTTTTTCACTGCCATGTACCCAATCCATAATTTGCCGAGCTCCCTCTTATGTCACGTATTTGAGGTGGATGTGGTCCCAAGCCCTCCTATACAGGACATCACCATTTGGTATGAAATTACTAGCCAGTTGCCCTATTGTCCTTCGATCCGATTTGGATGCCCCTTCCGGATATTGCTCATTTTTCAGGAAATTGAATACATCCCAATACCATGGCTTACCATCGGCCAATTGAATTTGTATACATGTTGAATCATATATCGACTGTCTTCGTACTTTGATAACCATATGATGAACAATTTCATTTCACATCATGTCTATCATGGAAGCTAGGGTAGCCAGGGCATCAGCAAACTGATTCTTAGCTTAAGGTAGGTAATGGAAAGATAGTTCATAGAAACTTTCTGCTAGGTCAGTCACTCGTTGATGGTAAGGAACCAAATGCTCTTCCTTTATCTTCCATTTACCAAGAGCTTGTGAAATGATCAAATTAGAATCACCATAGACCTCTAGATAATCAATCATCATGTTAGTGACAACCTTTAAACCACATATGCAAGCCTCATATTCAGCTTCGTTACTCATCACCTCAAAGGCTAACTTAATAGCCATAGGTAAATGATACCCATATGGTGTGACTAACACTATTCCAACACCATAACCCTTATGATTATTTGCTCCATCAAAATACAACTTTCATACTTCTGACTTTATCTTCAAGATGTTCTCATCCGGGAACTCGGGCTCAAAGGGTTTTTCATCTATTAGGGCAGTAGCCAATTGGCCAACTATTACACTCCCTTTGATGGCCTTCCTTGGAACATATTTGAGATCGAAAGCTGTTAGAACCGCCAACCATCGCACCATTTTGCTATCAAAAACTGACCTCTACATAAGGAATTTCAAGGGGCTCTGGTCAGCTAGAACATGCGTAGTGTATGAACCCAAAGAATGTTGTAGCTTATGGCATAGTCAAACCAAAGTGAGGCACAATTGCTTAATTTGGTTATACTTGAGTTCATGAGCAAGCATGCACTTACTTAGGTAGTAAACAACATTCTCTTTATGTGAGTCTATGGCATTTTGGTCGAGCATTACCCCCATAGCTTCTTTGGCCACAGAGAGGTATAACAACAAAGGTTTGCCCATCTTTGGTGGTTACAAAATAGGAGGTTTGAGCAAATACTGCTGGATTTTTTCAAAGGCTTGCTGGCATTCATCATTCCACTCCTTAGGAACTCCTTTCTTTAATAACTTGAAAATAGGTCCAAAAACATAAGCTAGTTGGAAAATGAACAGACTAATATACTGCAAGCACGCCAAAAGTCCTCTAATCTCTTTTTCTATCTAAGGAGTCGGCATCTCCAAAATGGCCTTTGACTTAGATGGGTCTAATTCTATCCCTTTCTTGCTAACTATATATCCTAAGAATACTCCTAAAGATGCACTAAAAGCACACTTGGCGAGATTCAACATTAGATTGTACCGTCTTAATATAAGGAAGAAACAACTTAATGTTGACCTTTCAAACTTGATAACCATGTCATCGACATACACTTCTACATCCTCGTGGATCATGTCATGAAAGATAATTGTAGCCATTCTCTGATATATTGCTCCCACATTCTTTAAATCGAAAGGCATGACCTTGTAGCAATAGGTGCCCCATTCAGTAAAAAAAAGTTATATTTTCCTTATTAGGAGGATAAACTTGTATTTGATTATAACTCGCATATAAATCAGTAAAGGAGACTATTTCAAATTCGACCATTTGGTCAACCAATAAGTCTATATGAGGCAAAGGAAAATCATCTTTTGGACAGGCTTTATTCGAATCTCTTTAATCCACACACATCCTTACCTTTCCATCTTTTTTGGGCACCGGCACTATGTTGGATAATCATGAAGGATAAGTGAAGGGCTCAATAAAACCATTCTTCAACAACTTGGCAACTTCCTCTTTGATCTTTAGGGACCATTCTGCCTTCAACCTCCATAGTTTCTGCTTTACAGTCTTCATATTTTCATAGGATGGAATCTTATAGACTACTATACTTAGATCGATACTCATCATGTCTTCAGGTTCCCAAGCAAAGCAATCTAAAAATTCTTGAACTGCTTTGAATAAAGAAGTCTTATCATAAAATGATGATGCAATGAATGTGATTTTTAATTTATCATTAGTGCCCATATTTATTGATTTCTTGCTTTGTTCCTTTTTTATTTCATTTATTTCTTTTTCTTTTGATGCCTCATTTAAATTGGATTCATAGATAAAGGAAGACATGGGAATATAAGAGGAAAACTCAAAACTTTTATTGCTAAAAAAGGTTCCATCCTTACTGATTACATCAAAATTCAAAGAAGAACCAGGAAGGTCCTTTACTGACTCTAAAGAAGAAAGAGAAGAAAAAGACTTTGTATCTGACTCTTACTCGGGCTCGGACTTTACATGAAAAAGGGATACTTCATTAAATCTAAGAACCTTCTCAATATGCTAGTTGTTAGGTGTAATTAAAGTTGGATGGATGAGCTTGATTGGGTCTAATTCTGCCTTACTTCCAATCGTGAAGACATGCTCAAAGAGAGTAACCTCCATGTTTTCCTCCCAATCTTGATCCAAGGAATAGATGGGTTCACAGTCTTCTAAACTGAGCCTAACATTAAAGAGAATTTCAAAGCCTGGGATTAGTTTCTTAGTTATGGGACAATACCATGGTTCAGAAAAACAGTAATAAGGAAAGTCCTCTCCTTCTTTCATGAAATACCCATTCAAGGTTTTAAAATAGGGACACATCTGCCAATCAAAAGTTTCACCTTTTCTTTTTAGCCTCAGCTCTTCTCTTGGCCTTTAATTCAATCTCATTCAGGTTCTCCTTGGTGGGCTTATAACTAAGCCCAAAAGGTGGGTTTGTTATTGGACTTTCTTTGAAAGATGATACTCCTTGTTGGTTTTTTCCAAGACCTGGCCTAGGAAAATTATTCATTTTTTTCAAGATGTTAGCCACATTTATGTTACTGAAAGGATCAAAATCAAAAAGGAACAACTCTTTACCTCCTTTTTGCTCAATAAACTGAATGGTATTAAAGAAGAAACCAAATAATGGCACATTATTTGGCTCGGGCTAGATTCCTAAAATGGGAGCAAAACTGGGAACTTCACTTTTCCCATATATGTCACCCTTGATAGTGATAACGACAGTCCTATGAGGAATCTTAAGCTTCTGATGCAAGGAGGATGGGATAGCCTTTACCTTATGAATCCATGTCCTTCCAAGGAGGAGATTGAAATATGCAGGTACATCAATTATTTGGAAAGGGATGGGAGCAGTTATAGGTCCAATCGTCACATCAAGAGTAGCTACTCCAAGGACCTCTCTTTTTTATATCATATGGCCTCACAATCTGATAGGAGGGGGTGAAATATGTGGCTTCTAAGCCCAGACAACTTGTCACTTTTAATGGGCACACATTTAGGGCTGATCCATTATCAACTAAAACCATCAGGACTGTCTTCCCTTGAGTCATCACAGTTATATATAAAGCATGGTTATGGTTTTTTCCTCCCTTAGGTAGATCATGGTCAGTGAATGAGATGGAGGCAGCCTTGGTCAAGTTGGTTAGTGAGGCAACCAAAGTTTCAGGAGAAATGTCAACTAGGGCTTGATATTAGTTCAACGCTTTGCAAAGAGCTTGGTGATGTGGAAAAGATGATTGGACGAGGCTCCAAATAGAGATACTGGCTTGAGTCTTCTTCAATTATTTGAGAATATCATCCTCTTCAGGCTTATTATTCACTCTCTCCATAGGTGGGGGAACCTATTAGATGGGTTATTAAACTGGCTGGTTTGTTTGATAGAGTCTTCCACTCTGAGTTATGGCATTGATTTCCTTAATGAAGTCATTAAAGTCCAGGACACAACAGAACTCATCAATTGATCGGATCAAAGAGATTGGATCAATTTCTATGTTCGAGGAGTGCAGGAAATTGATATTAGCTTGATGGTTTGGTAGTGGGTTTGTAGTGATGTTGGGTCTTGTTTTTGGTGGAATAATATCACCACTATCCACCAAGTCTTGGATCTTATGCCTTAAGATTTTGCACATGTCTGTTTTATGCCCCGTGCCTTAGTGATATTCAAATTACTCATTCACATTTCAACTTCTAGGCAAAGGATTTAGAGGTGCCCTAGGCTCTAAAGGCTTGAATAAATTCGACTCCAAGGCCTTCTTGTATACCATAATCAAAGGCATGCCTAAATGAGGGAAAGTTCTTCTTTCTAACCTTATAGGTTATTGGTTAGAGATGGCATATACTTCCCCACTTTTCTGATTAGAGGCAGTGTTATGGCTATAGTTGGTATTCTTTCTATACCTTGAGTTTGAGCTTGAAATGGTTGACTCATCTTTGATTTGTTCGCATTGGATCAAATCTTTACCTTTGATGCGGTGGCAACAAAAGGTTTGAAGTCGGGCAAGTATTGAGTCTAGAGATGGGTTTGATAACCCAAGAGGAGGTTCTTGACAATGATGTCAATATGTTCTTGCTCAGTAGGCCTATTCATCATTTGGGCTGCCTTGGCCCTCCATTTAGTAAGGGAAGTATAGAAAGACTCCTTTTGTTGTTGCTTAGTTGTCTCTAAATCCCTCATAATAATATCCACTTTAACATTATAATGATATTGCTTGACAAAGACATTGCATATATCATCCCAAGTTTTCTTGAAGTTGGTGTCTAAATTGACGAACCACCTCATCGCAGCACCGATGAGTGATTGTTGGAATAATTGAGTAAGGAGCTCATTGTCCAGCCCCAAAGGATTCATAGCACCCGCATACATCTTTAAATGGGTCATAGGGTAGGTGGTGCCATCAAACTTGTCCATATTAGGCATTTTGAACTTTAGAGGAACCCTAGCATTCAGAAAAAGGGTAAAAACATCAACATCAATTAGGTCTTCATGCTTTTGATGTTTTTGAGGAGTCTCTCCATAGCTTTAAATTTCTTCATAACCTTTTTGGTGTTGGTTGGGTCCAGATTCTCTCCTCCACAAAAAAGATTTGGGGAGGAGGAAGGAGTAGTGCGACCTATCAGGTTGATAAATGGTGGAGGAATAGTAACTTCAAGAGCCTTCCCATTATTCGTCAGATTAATAATAAGATTTGGTGGAGCAGAGGAAGACACATTTAGGTTATTGGCTTGGTAAGTGCCCATTCCTTGGATCATCATCATTTTCACTTCGTTAAGGATGAACTAACGTTGCTTATCAAGGGCATTGTCAAGGTGTCTCTATTAGATTTCCAAGGCAGTATTAAAGTTGTCCTCTTGTTTCTTGAGTAGGGTGACCAAAAGTGTTGCGATAGCATCCATGTCAGATGTTTGGTTCTCCATTGGTACCTTTGAAATAAAAACACTTGGGTCAGGTCACTGTGGTCCAAATAAGGCCTATGTAAGGGTGGAAAAAAGATTCCATTCAATTCAAGGCTTTAGGGTTCAAGACTTTGGGCTTTTATGGGCTTAAAACTTTTAAGCTTTAGGTCAACCATTAACTCTTTGGTTCTTAGTCCATAAATCATAGATGCATAGTTATACATGTATATATGCATATGTAAGAGAAAATTATTTCATGAGCATATGTTCAAAGGTTCCCTTTTATTATGGGTCATGGGACCTAGGTTTGGATCTAAGTTCATTACATGAAATGAGTTTGGATGGTTTAGATATTAGGTACTCGTCATACTAAAGCAGTGATATACCTAACCACATGTGAAACAAAGAGTTCTGCATAGGTCCAACAGTACGACTGTTCGTTACACTTCCAAAAGATTGAAGATCCGTCATGGGGTGGATATTTTTATAATCTCCCAACATACTTAAAGAGAGTTGTCGGATCAATGCTACTCACAATCCAAAGGCTTAACATTGTAACTGGTTGTTATGTAGTGATGCATGAAAATCATAGTTAAGCTAAAAGCCAAGTAAAAATTTTAACCAATTGATAGCCCACTTATTCTTTTTCTTTTAGAAAAATAGTTTATCCCCAGTGGAGTCGCCAACAGTGAGGCCTCGCACGAGCACCTCGTCCGGTCCTCTTGGAATCGAAAATGCTAATTATGGGTGATTTCTTATGATTGTGACAGCATCTGCGCCTTTATTATAAATTGATTTTTATTTTGAAAATGAACCAAAGAGTCACCACCTTAAGTTATTTTTGTTGGGAAAAATTTAAGCAAAAACCCATTTTTGACTCCAATCTTTATCCCAAAGAAAAAATGCATTAGACCTTCGAAACCAAAGAGGATTCGGGGGCTAGGTTTTCGGTTAATACTTGGCTCTTATGCTTAACTTTGATTTAAATGATTTTTTATGAGCAATTTAAGAATGACATTATACATAAATGAGTAAGTAAAGCAATAAAAGAATTAAAGTAATTGAATAAATCATAAAGCAATAAGTAGATTAATTATTACAATTAAAATCCCAAAATAGAGGATATCAACTCTAGCTCTTATAGGTTCTAGGTTGGTCACACATTCCTCAAATAAGTTAAAGCATAAAAGGGAAAATAGTTTTTTATAGCTTTTAGATTTGATGCTTTTGAAATAAGCAGGCCTACGTATCACTTTGAATAGGAATCAAAATCTGAGTAGTTCGCCCTTCTTGCAAAGGGATTGGTATGATTTTAAACCCAATTTATCATGTTTTGTTTGTTTGGTGCTTCACCAAATTGAAAAGAACAAGTTTGGGAATTATACCTTTGGTCTTGCTCTTGAAGGAGGCGGCGGTATAAGAGTCTTTTCGAAATGGAGTTCCATTTCAGGAAGCGATAAAGATGGTCAGATTGCCTCCTTGGAGAAGGATTCCTCTTTGTAGAGGAAAAAATTTAGCAAATTTTAAAGCCAAGTTAAATTAATTATTTATTAAATGTTTGGAGGAACTACGCACCTCAATTTTGTCCTTCTTTAGCTCAAAGAGAACAAAAGAAATAAGAAAACAGGTATAGAAAGGAGAAGAGAGTGAAATCAAGTAGTGATAATTCAACCTAAGTGGTGATCAAGTAGTGTCGTTCAACTTAGCACAATTCTGAGGGGTGTAAAAAATCAATGTTCACACATTTTTATAGGCATGTGTCTTCACGCCCGTGAAAAGAGGCTTCATAGCCGTGAAGGCCACTATTCATGTTTGAGTCCGAAACTGTAATACCTTATAAATGCATAACATGCTTTCATGAATAAAGTTCTCAGTATATAGATTAAAATTATCGAAATGGCTAAAAATAATTTTAAAAACTCAGTTAAAGCGAAAACGAGAAATTTTTTTGGAAATCATCGGTATTGATATCGCTGCCGAAAAATAGCAATACGGTCGACGGATAAATTTCTAAATTTGGATTGAGGGTAAATGATAATGTATATTCATGTATGAATATAGTAAAAAAGAAATATGAGAAAAATGTTTAAGAACACTGATAAAGTAAGCGATGGCAAAACCATAAATAAAGGAAACTTTTGGAGAATAGTAGAAATTCGACAGTCTGAGTTTCAGAACGGCTCTAAAATTATTTTTATTAAATAGTATTAATAAAAATAAGATGTTTGAATATTCACTTTGAATTCCAATTCCCGATGGAATTATCAGAATAATTTACCGAGCGAAAAAGGACCAAAAGCAAATTTTGGAAAGTTGGAGGACCAAAAGGATAATTTGCCATTTTTGTCTTATTATATAAGCAAAACTTAGAACAAATTTATGCATTTTTTGTTCTTCCACCCATAGCCATTTTTCTTTCTTCCCATTTGATTTCTTTCATTGATTTGTGAAAGGAAATTGTTGAAAATCAAAAACTAAAACCATACAAGCATTATTCTATCAAAATTAGCCATAGAAAATCAAGAAAAATTGAAGATCATCAAGGAGGAAATTTCGTCCAAAAGGGGATTTTTAGGTAAATTATTTATTTTTTGGTTTTTATGGTTTAATTAGGTTAATTTGATAATAATAGGATTGGGTAAATGGTTTAATTGCATTAATTGATGTATTAAATAATTTTTTTCTCAATTTTCAAACCCTAATTCAAAGTTGTAAGGTTTGATTTTATGTATATGAGTTAGGATGTGTAAATTGGCTATAGAATAAGTTAATTGGCTATTAATTGGTATTTAATTAATGTTCGTATTATTGTAGAAAATTTTATTGGAGAAAATCGCTGATTTTAGCCTATATCGAGGAATTGAGGATTTAGGTATCAAATTGAGTTTGCTTGGCGATTTGGAGTGATAGGTGATTATTTTATGCATCAAATTACTTGCCTAAATTGTTAGAATGACAATTGGAATCCATTTGCAAAATGACCATTTTGGCCGAACCTCATTTAGGGCAAATTGCCACATTTTTATGCTTGGTTTTTGGACTTGTTTTCCATGCCTATTTAATGCCTTCGATGAAGATTATTGGATTGTGATTGTTGCCTATAAATTTCTTTCCATGTGTATATTTGTTAATAATTGGGGCAATGTCAATATTACGTTGAAACCATGCTGAAAAATCCGTAGGCCAACCATTTGAATGCCACCATCGCCAGCTACAATGGCATGCCAATTACGTCAACTTTTTGACCTCAAATGACCAAATTATGTTTGTTCCCATTTTTGGTCGTTAGACCTTTGGTCATCGTTTAATCGATAATTATTGATGTCTTATTGACTTTATGCTCATCCAATTGATTTCTGATGAGTTATAGATATTGTCGATGCCATTAGTTTCAAATGGTATCTATTGATATGTTTACTGCTTCTATTAACTCCGAGGTGATTTGAAAGAGTTGTCATTCTAACAGGGTAGTGAGTTCATGCTGTCAGCCTTATGCACATTGTATTAATTGATACCCTGTACTAAGAAGGGATATCCTAGTCATAAGACCCATACAGTCTTATGTTATATTTTTATACATATATAGTGATTTGTGCTTTGCACATTTCTATGCATTTTATGGCTCTATATCTGCCATTTCTATCTTGTCCATGTGATATGTGCTTCATTGTTATGATTATTTACTTACAGTCATATTCTGTATTTGATTCTGTATTACAGACATTCTGGCAGTTTGACTCATTTCAGTCATCTACTTATTGCTTATTGATGTTCTATTATCCATTTTATTGGTCAATACATATTAGATTCACTGAGTATCATATATACTCACCCTCTCACTATTTGCCCTCTCAGGTGCAGAGTAGGAGGCAGATATCCCAGTTCTTTTGGCTCTCTGTGGATTCTGCAGATCTTGTGTCAGTGTAATAATATCAACACTGTATTATTTTGTATGTTCATATCCTAGCTGCTCCATAGGTTGTGTATGATATAGTTAGAGTGTGAACATGTATGTATGAGAATATTGGAGATTATTAATGATATGATTATAGTATTTACAGAAAGTTACAAAATGAATGGCAGAGTGACAGAATGTATAGTGATTATGTGAGTGTTTGTTTATATTCTGTTATGTGATTGATAATGAGTAAGATATATTTTCGTTGCAATATTGTTATAGGATTTATGTGATTGATGGGTTCTACGGGTACCGGTCGCTTTGGCATTTCCTGCACCGTAGGACTGTTGCGATCCGAAAATGGGTCGTGACAAAGGTGGTATCAAAGCTTTGTGTTTATAGATATCAGAGCATAGGTTATAGATGCATAGTAACTAAGTATATTATGGGTAGAGTTAAGTATACCATGGAGCATAGGAATTCATGTACCGTCTTTTATTGCATTCGTCAAGTATATGTAAGTATTTTGCGCTTCTGTAATATACTGAGTACGTGTTTTATTTTTTTGACAGTTTACAGAGATGTCTGATGACAGAGACAGAGGTACCAGAGATGCAAAGGTTTTAATGAGTCCCTAGTCAGGGAGATTTCTGTTTCTAAGGGACCATCTAGATCCCGACGGTCTACAGGAGATACTGAGAGGACAAATGACCCCTGGAGATATAAGATGATGAGGGGGATGATTGATCTACGTAGGGAGCTAGCAAAGCTGAGGCAGGAACGATAGAATGTACTACCACCTCCAGTACCAGCAGCAGTGCCACCCCCTATTGCACCTGCTGCAGTACCAATCGCTCCAGCTCCTGCACAGCCAGTTGTAGTTCCCGAGGAGCCTATTGTGCAGGGAGCCCACCGAGTTATTGATAAGGGCGGAGTATCTATGTTTAGCTTTCTGAAGCTAAACCTGCATGAGTTTAAAGGCGACAAAGGCAGTGATCCAGTGGATTTTCTGGAGGAGGTTAAGGAGGTAGTTAGGAGACTACCTTGTTCTGATCTTAGAGCTATAGAGTTGGTTGGATTATTGTTAAAAGGGAACGCATGAGCTTGGTTTTCGAGGAGAGTGGAGCCCAGACTGTATGGTGGGCATCCACCCTTATGGGCTGAGTTTCAACAAGGTCTGATAGATGAGTTCATTACTGAAGGGGTGAAGACCCGTAACTTGATTCAGTTTGAATAGTTAGAGCAGGGGGACAGAACTATAGAGGAGTATGCAGAGGAGTTCATCAGATTGAGTAGATATGCTACTCACATTGTTCCTACTGAGGCTGACCTAATCAGCAGGTTCAGGAGAGGATTACATGCTTCACTTCATAATGCTCTATTGGCTACGAAATTCATATCTCTAACAATAGTTATCGACAAAGCTACTCAGATGGAAAAGAAGTACAGGTCAGAGAGAGAGAAGAAGGATCGGAAGAGAAAAGAGGGACTAGGATCCCAGAGTAGGTGAGGGAAGAGCAGCACCCAGCCTAGATTGATTGAGCCAGTGCCTCGATTTGATCAGAGACCTCCATCTGGCAGTCAGAGGAGAAAGATTCAGAGTAGTGGTGTAATATCTGCTATTTTTGTAGTGATTTTATTGATTTTGTATGTTTGGAGAATTTATTAAATTTCAAATGAGAATGTTGAGAATTTCAGGAATTTTTGATTTTTGATACTGCAGGATTTTGTGATGATAATTTCATATTTTTAAAGACATAATTTGGTAAAGTGTAAAACATGAAAGTTATGATTTTATGTCTTGATTATAATTTTGTTAAATGGTTTGGTAAAATTCTGTGTAAGTGATGAGTTGTGTCTATTTGAACAAGGCTGGTTTGGTTGAGAGATTCTGTAGGGATACAGTGTATGTTTGAAATTACTGGGAATGATTGAGATAGAATTAGCTAAAGGTGTAAACATGAAAAATGTTCATTTGTATGTTTAGATGATGACTGTAAAATTTCAGAATTTTTAGATAAGTATATCTCAGTGGAGAGTGATTTATCTCAGGGTTATTCGGCTGAATTTTAGGGCAGAAGTCTAGGTGATTTTTGGAGAGTCACCACGGTCTGTGTGTTGGTTCTTTTGATTTGAAATTTTGATATGTTATGCCCCTACATATTGATTTTAAGTGATAAAAAGAATTAGTAAGTTTGGATATTTGTAGCTCATTTGCGAGCTGGTTAAGTGTGAGATGTCCAGGCAGGGTTTTAACTTAGAGGAATTTTGGTGTGGCGAGCCAATAAAATGCGAGGAAGCATTTTGCGAGCTGACAATGCAAAATGATGAAATGGTGAGGTGAGTTTTTTGAAGTAGCAATTCGTGAAGAGGAAGCTGGCGAAGAGCTTTAGGGAAGAGCTTTGGTGAAGAGCTTTGGCGAAGAGCTAAGGCGAAGAGGATTTGGCGAAGAGATAAGGCGAAGAGGATCAGGCGAAGAGAATAAGGCGAGGTGACATTATATGAAGAAGCATTATGTTAAGAGAGAATATGCGAAGTGGCAGTTCACGAAGAAGTGAAAATGCGAAGAAGCATTGCCGAGGTGGCATATGCGAGGAGAGTCTGGCGAGGCCACATACGCGAGGTAGCATATGTGAGCTGGAATAGCGAGGAGTCAATGCCGGATCAAGTTTGGTGAGCTGGAAGTGCGAGATGGCAATGCGAAGTGGGAATGGCGAGCTAGCTTAGGTGAGGGAGTTTTACCGAGGCAGTTTGGCGAGCTGGTTAGCGTATTTCAGAGGCAGTAGCCTATTTAACCCTAGCACCCTCAGCAACGATTTTCACGATTTTTCCCTTCTTCCTTCTTTCGTAAATTCAATCTTTTTCTCAGATTTGTTCCATTTTATATTCTAAGGAATTAATACTCAGATTAATGCAATAGACTTCTAGATTAGTCTATATTAAGGCAGAATCATCAAATTTGAGCAGTATTTGCAGGAATCTCAGTTTGAAGGAAATAAGGTAAATTTTCTTCCTAAGTTATTTTCTTTGGATTTATTTAAGTCTGTGGGTTAGGATAATTAATTCTGGATATATAGAATTTATTTTTAGTGATCTGAAGCTATTAATGGTAATTAATGTGGGAGAAATTTGGAGGTTGAGACTGCCATGAACAGTAACTCCGAAAATTTAATGCAAATTAAATGCAGTTTTTCTTTAAGAGATAAATGAAATTATTGTTGGGGATTAAGAATAGGGATTCTAAGATAATTAATTATTAGAGAAATCATGTTAAATATTATTGGTTTGGAGAAATCCTAATTTTTCTATATTTGGGAAATTTTTAGGAGAAAAAATTCGAAAATGATTGAGGAATTAATAGAGCAGCATTCTAAGATGAATTTAAGAGAAATTTGTGTAAGAGGTAAGTATGAACATCTTATTGGATTATTGTTCTTTGAAATTAAAGTAACCAAGTATTCTTACAATTGATTATTCTATTGTATGTATTTATAAACTTATATAATGAAAATGGCTTGATCAACCTTCTTGGATCAAGTTCATGTGTTCTTGCTTGTAAACCGATTTGAATGATGTTATATGATGATGGTCTTGCGACCAATATGCTTCTTATGATTTTGAAACCCATGACCCATGTATAGAATACTCTTCCCAATGAGAGTAAATTCATTGGTCCATTATGCACTTTGGGAGCCCAGCTGATAGGATTTTTATCGGTATTTCACCTAGAGGGGGCCAGGAGCTCTAGGCGCATGCCTGGCCAAGCATGTGTGCACGTTAAGGTAGCAAGGCTACTGATACGTATGATATGATATGAGATCAGTTCTACCAGATAAGATTTGATAATGCCATTCTTTGTGGGTATTCTTTGTTCTAAATATGAACCATGATTTGATATAACAAAAAAAAAAAAAATTATTGTGAGAACGATGTTTCCTTCAAGCAAAGCTTATGATTTCTTTCATGCCTATATGTATAATTATTTGTTCATGACCATGATTCGATATTCAGTTCTTATTGTATAATGTTCATATTTTACTGAGTTGAAGGCTCACTCCTCTTTTGTGGATTTCAGGTGATAGCATAGCTCGTGAGGGGGCTAATAGAGAAGAACGAACTTCTTGACTTATTTACTCCAAGAAGCTTCATTGTAATAAGTCTTTTGAGATATTTTGTGTATTTATTTATAGCATTAGGATACAAATATGTATTGGAGTATACTCTAGAACTCCGTAGTTAGTCTTTCGAGGATACTAGAATATCTTGATATATGATTGTTACCTTTTTGGGTACTCTTGTTCCTCAGTGATGTAAGATGTCTCTTTTGATCATTAAGGAACAAGAGAAAGATATGGAATGATAATAGAAAGATATGATTGATCTTGATATATATATGTGTGAATGTGACAAATGTATGGTAAAAATATGATATTGCAATATATTTGATGTTAGTGAGATTTATAATTTATGAGTTCTACGGGTTTATGGTGGCCTTAAGCCTACCCTTACCTTAGGACTGTCGCACCACTGGAGTTGGAGTATGACACTCTATTTAGTATTTATACCAAGTAGATTAATTTTTTTTAAAATTTTTCTCTGGCTAAAACCGAATTTGAGGCCATATAACGTACAAGATGAATCTAGTATCACTAAATGTTAATTCGTAAGATTTTTTTATTATTGTTATTTATATAAGTTAGAATAGGGATAGTGCTATGCTTTTCATAGACTTCTCCTCTTAAAAGGATTTGAAATTGAAATTTTCTGATATAGATTAATTCCAAGCTCTTGTTGTCAGCTTAAGCACAAAATAATGCTCTCACTTTACGTAACTATCAAACTAGAAATGAAAAAAAGAAAAGATTCAGACTTGGAGACTATAAAAAGCTTTTAAATGCAGAGATCCTCTTTGATTACTGTGTGAATGTTTTTTCTTAGTGAACTTGTCATTCTCTAATGTTAGAACCAGAAATATAAACAACACACAACCTTTAGTTCCCTTGCAGAAACTTTAAAAAATAATAAATAAATAATAATAATAATAATAATAAAAAGCCTTGTCTTTTACTGTGCTATTCAATGTCTATGATTATCTGATGAACTCTGCCACATATTATGGGAATCAAATCTGAGAATGAATCCAACTGAAATCAGTCCTACAATAGCTCTAAAGCCTTTCACTTCATATTTTCTCTAAAATCAGCATTATATAAAGTCAATCAAGCATAATCTATCCGATTGATCTTCTGAGTAATCTTAAATTTAAATCTTTCATTTGAGTATGATAAAAAAAAGTTTTACTAATTTGATGGAAATTATTAAACAAAAGTGCTATTCATATTATATAACCTAATAGCTATAATGTTATTTCAACCCACTTATCTCTCATAAATAAAAAAAAACAAATAGACAAAATCTCAAAAATCATATCACAACACCTATTAATAAAAAAAAATAATAGGAATGAAAAAAAAAATATGTCAGTGGATAATTTATAAATATATTATTGAAAAAATATTTTATATTTAATAATAACAAAATATATAAAGAATTTATAAATAAGTGGGTGTTAAACCTAGTACAAGTCAATTAATTTTATACAAGAAAATTCTAATATTTGCAACTTATAAACAATCACATCAGAACTTTATATCCAAACGGGTTAGATTCTGAAACTCATGTTCAAACTCCCATTATTGGTTTGATGATAATGTCAGTTTGGACTGAAATTGAAGAAGAGATGTTTGTTGGTCCTTCTGTGAGCAAGTGTCACTACCCAATTTCGGATCGCGACGGTCCTAGGATGCGGGAGATGCCGATGGCGACCAGCACCCATAGAATCTAGTATCACATGTATAATCTATAACCATTGACTAATTATTCAATTTTACTTAGTTATAAGTCATTCTGTTATTCTGTAATTCTTCTATAATCTAGTGCAGTTGGTTGTAATAATCATCATCACATATCATATTAGGATTATATATCATAAAATATCATCATATACATATATATGTTCATCTCCTAACTAATCCATATATACCCCATGGAGCAACTGTAAATGAACATCAAAATACAAAATATATAATATTTATATTAATCGACAGTAAGCAGAAATCCTCAGATATCTGAAAATGAGATTCTGAAATCTATTCTTCTCCTGAAATGGTTAAACAAAGAAATGATGAGTATATAAGATAGTCAGTAAATCTATATGCATCACAAATAAAATATGATGGATCAATGGTATATAATAGTAAAGGAACAATGGAACCAATATCAATTATGCTGGTTTACAGAATCAGTAACAGAAGCTGACAGAAATATCAATGGCCATATCAATGGTATAAAAATATATGGTAAGACAGGTATAAGGCCCTGAAACACGTAGAATATGTACAATCACACGGTCAATCACATATCAAGTAAGCATAAGACTGATCAGGTCTTATGGCCGCGACTAATAACCCTTCTCAGCTAGGGCATCAATATCAATGTATACATTGCCGACAGTATGTACCCACTACCCTGTCGATGCAGCAGCTCTGTCAAACCACGTTTAGGTCAATACAAGTGAACATCATATCAATAGACATTATTATGCAATAATGGTATCATCAATGACATTAAACTCAATATCATTCAAATCAAGTAACAAGTGAATCAATGGCATTGCAATACATGATATACAATCAATGATAATTGGTATGGTAAACAATAAAGGTATGGAACAAGAGTTGGCTCGGCAAAGAAAATCGGTAGGCCAATTAGTATACCAATATCGCTGACAACAATGGCTTTCAAATGGTAGGCCTATAGAGGAAAAATGTGATAGGCCTATGGAATTACAACTAGGCAATTCATCAAATACATGGTAGGCACAAAAGGGCAAGCCATTGGGTTAGGGATTGGTGCAAACTTGGCATGCCCAATTCAACCAACAACAAGCTCACATTGTAGGCAATACAATAGACAACAAAGATACAATATTAAACAACATTTAATGGATCAAAATGGCTAAGGAACATAAAGGAAAAACAAAGAAAAATCAAGGCAATGAATAGTGTTAATGGGTTCGGCCAAAAGTCACTTTCCATATATGGTTTACAAATAAAATTTCAATGCTTAGGACATATCAAATGATGCATATAGAACTCACCTAAGGCTTCCAATTGTTTTGGAAAATTGATTTCCACCAATTTTCTTCAAAGGAGGCAATAAGCATAACTTGTATAACCTTTGTTTTCTATATCAAACAACCATCAATTAATTATCTAATAGCTTCCAATTAACATATTCTAAGATCAATTAATACAACCTAACACTAATTCATCAAACTCAATCATACAACTTCAATTGGGTTTAGCAAATTAAGGATTTCTATCTAAATGCATCAATTGATGCAATCTAACCTAAAACCCATTTAATTCATCATCAAATTCATCCAAATAAACTATAAAACTAAAGAAAACAATTCCTTACCTCAATTTGGAATCCTAGCTGAAATCTTTATGAAGAAATTCCTAGATTTTCTTTGTGTTTCCAAGTAAATTAATGATGGAGATGGTTGAATCAAGGTTGGTTTTCAAGTTTTCTATGGATTTCTCTTAAGAAAATTGAAGAAGAATGGAGGGCAAGGTTTCGGCCAAGATGAAGAGAAAAGAAGAAGATGAGAAAAATTTCTAAGGCATTGCTTTTATATAAAATCGTAATGGCTAATTACACTTTGGTCCATTAACTTTCAAGTAATTATACTTTGACCCCAACTTCTTCTGTAATTTATTATGACAATTCTGTCGGGATTTAGATTTCAAAGTGCGAAATTAAAAGGCTTATTTTATTTTATACTTATTTATAAAAATAGTTTTAGAGTCATTCTGAAACCATGACGGACTAATTTTCACTATTCACCTTAAAGTTTCATTTATTCACGGTTTTGCCATTGGTTACTTTTTTAGTGTTTCTAAATATTGTTCACCTCTTTCTTTTTACCAAAATTACATATGCATTTATGTGATCTTTTACCCCTTATTCAGAATTAGAAATTCTTCTGTTAACTGGACAGCTAATTTCTAGGCAGTGTTCCCGACACCGCCGATTTCCCGAAAAGTAATTTATTCGCTTTCTAACTATGTCTCTAAAATTATTTCTCATCATTTCAATACTTTTAAACTACATACTGCGAATTACATTATGCATTTAAGTTTTGACTTTCTAGGGTATTTCATTCAACCTCCCTTCAAATAAATTCGTCCTCAAATTTAAATAAAATGCATACCTCATTACTGGAACAGGAATGGATATCTGTCTCTCATCTCCTGCTCGCTCTCCCAAGTGCACTCCTCCATTAACTGGTTTCTCCAGAGTACTTTTACCATAGGGATCTCCTTATTCTACAACTGTCTGACTTGTCGATCAACTATCTCCACCGGAATCTCCTCATACGACAAGTCCTCATTCAGACCCACATCTTATACCTCCAATATGTATGATAGATCAGACACATACTTCTGTAGCATCGAGATATGAAACACAGGATATGCATGGCTTAAATGAGGTGGAAGAGACAATCTATAGGCGACATTGCCAATCTTTTCAGAATCTCAAATGGACCTATAAACCTTGGTGACAGCTTTCTCTTCTTCCCAAATCTCATAATACCTCTTATCTATGAGATCTTAAGGAATACATGATCACCAACTACAAAGTGTACATCTTTCCTCTTCAGATCATGTAGCTCTTCTGCCTATTGAAAGCAGTCCTCATCCGATCTCTAATCATAGGCACCTTCTCCATCGTTTCTCTTATCAACTCTGGCCCCTCTAGCTATTTCTCCCCTGGCTCTACCCAGCGTACTGGAGATCTACATTTCCTATCATATAGTGCTTCAAATGGAGCCATACCAATAGAAGAGTGGTAACTGTTATTATAAGAGAACTCAATCAATGACAGATATTGATCCCAGTTATCTTTGAAATCCAGAACACACAATCGAAGCATATCTTCCAAGGTCTGGATTGTCCTCTCCAACTGCCCATCATTCTACGGATGAAGAGCAGTACTGAACCGTAATTGAGTACCCATGGCCTCCTGAAATTTTTGCCAAAAAAGTGAAGTGAATTGTGTACCCATGTCACGACCTATCTCGAAAGTCGTGACGGTCTTAGGGTACGAGTGATGCATAAGCGACCAGTACCACGTAAAATCCAATAGACTATCTATATGGCATGAAACAAACAAATACAACTTAAATAAATATAAAAATGCTGAGGAAAATTCGACAGCATTTCTCCTAAAATAGGACTATGCCCAAAAATCCAATCAGACAAATAACACTTCTATAATATTCACAATCATCTCCAACTCCTGATCCCTCTGGATCTCCGTCATCAATCCCAAAATCAATATATATAACATTCATCTCAACATCGATATATATATATACAATCAATAAGAATATCAAATATAAACATTATTATATATGCAGACTTATAATTATCTACATGATAAACACCTATACAGTACCATGGAAATCATTCTATACATTAATTACAAAATTCTTTACTATTGAAAATTTACATGCTATAGACTTCCAAGGCCGGAGAAAAATGTAGCCAATGGAAACACGAGCCTCACCGCAGACCTGAAAAGTATTAAACACTAAAGAAATGAGTATAAAAATACTCAGTGAGTTCATAAGCATAAGAATGCAGTAAATGCATTATGATAAATATTAATACCATTATAATATATATATATATATATATATATAT
>CANXYC010540952.1:0-14199 GCA_948193065.1 Aleurites moluccanus | reverse complement strand
TACCACCCCTCACCCTCCCCCCCCCCCCACCCCCCCAACACCCCCCCCATCCCGCCCTCCCCCCCCCCCCGCCCCCGCGCGGGCGGGGGCCCCCCCCCCCCCACGGTACCTTTTTCTCAAAAAGTTTCATTAGTTCACATTTTTATCTCTTGCACTTAAAAGTTGTTTGTCATCATAAAAAAATAGGAGATTGTTAGATCTTTCGTATTCTAACATATTCATTTTGATGCATACAAACTAATTAAACCTCTAATTATGTTTGCTTGATTATATGCAATGATAGATTTTCATATTGCAGGTGGTTGTTAAGTAGCTCTCACTGCACTGTTAAGTAGCTCCCGCTACTTAAGTTTAAAGAAAGAAAAGTTAAGAGAAAATATTTAAGTAGCGCCTGCGACTCAGCAATAACAGCCGCTACAATGAGAGCCAAAAGACAGTAGCTAATTAACAACAGTAGCGCCCGCAACCTATATAAGTTCCCGCCGCTAACTTCAGTAGTGCCCGCGACCAACATAAGTTCCCGCCGCTACATATGTCTTAGATTGAGTAGCAGCAACTACAAAATAGTCACAACTGCAAATTTCAAAATTTAGAGTGAGCCAAAAGGATAGCTCCCGCTATATTAGTAAGTAGCCCCCTACTTAATAGGTAGCCTCCACTACTAAGAAAGATCAGAAGACACAAAAATGTCTTGAAGTTTTTGGAGCAAAAGTTGTACCTACTACATTATAAGTAGCCCCCACTACTTATTATGTAGCGCCCGCTACAAATTATGTAACCACCGCTACAGTTCAAATTTTGGCAAAAAATATAACCGTTGGAACAACTCTGATTTGCATTAAATGCACATTTAATGCATCCAAATGACTCTTTTAAGCTGATGACTATTTATATGAGTTGATATGAATTTATAATAACAACCACCAATTTCTTGTGCATTAATTCATATCTTCAAAGCATTTAAGTGTTCTTGAGCTTTAAATTGAATTTTCTATTGTAAAAAAAATTAATTGCTTAAATTTCAAGATTGTTGAAGTGTAATTAATTTTTTAGAATTAGGTAAAAGTAATTGGATAATTTCTTTCTCATCTCTTGTATTTATTTTGGATTGTGTGTAAGCCTTATTGTAAAACACTTGTAAAATTTAGTGTGAGTCAAAATACTTTAAGGATTGATCTTTAACCTGAAAAAGAATCAAAAATATTAAAATACTGAAGTGTGATATTGAGGAGTAGATGTAAACATATTTTGACCAAATCATTATAAATTTTTGGTGTGTATTTTTCTTTCCTTCTTTCCTTCATTAATTTTTAAGTTGTCATTAATTTTATAAAACAATCAATTCACCTCTTCTCTTGGTTGCCAAGGGACTTTTAATTGTCTTAACTGAAAGTTGGATATTATATATAAGAGGAAATCCACCTATTTTGACTTAGGAAGCCTAACAGGTTGGAAAAGAATGAGAAAAAAATTTAATTAATAAAAAAAATATAAAAAACTAGGATAATTGAATCAATAAGAAGAATTTAAATCTATTTTTAATTAGTATTAAAGTCTAAGCAATTGAAAAATTGAATAATAGTTATAACTCAAGCCAAAACAGTGGGATAATAAAAGAAATAATACATTGTATAAATGATAATTGTGATCATATTTTACATAATACAGCTGGAGGTGGTAAACACGCTACAATTGCACAATAATTATTTTTTCTAAGTTATGTTATCAAAAATAATATGTTTTATAATTTATCAAAAATAATATGCAGTAGGTTGTAGCGTGTTTACCATCTCCAACTATATTGTGTAAAATATAATCACAATTATCACTTATACAGAGTATTATTTTTTCTTTTATTATTATATGGTCTTAACTTGAGTTAGAACTGTTATCCAGTTTTTCAATTTTCTAGACTCTGATACCAATTAAAAACCGACCTTAAAATCTAATTTAAATTCTTCTTATTGATTCAATTGGTCTAGCTTTTATACATTCTTTTTTATTAATTAAACTCTCTCTCCTTTCCCAACTAGTTAGGCTTCCTAAATAAAAATCGAATAGATTTCCTCTTAAATATAATATCAAACTTTCAACTAAGATAATTATATTATCTAATCTTTCTAAAAGATAAATAACTCTATCTATTCGTGTAAATATTGCCTTAAATCTATTTTGCTCAGTTCTCCTTTCAAAATTCATAAAATAAAATATTTCAGAATTGATTGAATAACCAACTCAATTTCAAAAATTTTAATGAAAATATTTTGGACCAAAATGAATAAAATTTTAAATTGCAAGGATCAAAATGTAACACCTCAATTTAACCTAGAACTTAAACTAAAAAGGGGCAACCTTGGGATGTTTGCCTTGAATTGTATGT
Organism: Aleurites moluccanus; assembly: GCA_948193065.1. Lineage (NCBI taxonomy): Eukaryota > Viridiplantae > Streptophyta > Magnoliopsida > Malpighiales > Euphorbiaceae > Aleurites > Aleurites moluccanus. The sequence continues at coordinate 11,819 of CANXYC010540952.1, read as the reverse complement.
TGTGAATTATATTATATATTTGTGCATTAATTTGATTGGTATGCATGTTATATGATGTGTTTGAATGAATAGAGGAGATTTAAAAGCTGTTAGGAAGAAATCAGGTAAATTTGAGTTTTTGATGAACTGGGAGCAAAATGGTCATTTCACAACCCTTGAGTTATTTATGGAATTAACATCATATTTGATGGTAAAAAAGAATATCAGGATATGAAAATAGCGGTATAAAGGTCATTTGAATTATTGTTGGAAAGTTAAAACCGGTAGAAAATAATTCCGAGCAAAACTGTTCGGATAGGAATTCCATTTGAACTAAGGGTAGTTTGGTCTTTTCCTTTAAATTATGAACTTATTTGGTGTATGTAAGCCTATGGTATCATTTTAGACTAACCTAAATCAAACCATTGGATGAAAAAATTAAGAATTGAATGGTTAGTAAGCTAGGTTTCATAATTTTTACCATATAATCAATGCATAGGATTATACCATTGATATTTAAGGTGATATTTCACACCTCTTCATCTTCCTTAGCAAATTTTCCAACCAAAACTCTCTCTTTCTTCCTCAGAACTTTCGGCCACCATTGATGTTCATCAAACCAAATTGTTTTCTTTCATTTTTTGATTCAACCTTGTTAATTCTATCATTTTAAATACAAATATATCCTTAGATTCAAAGAAAAATCAAGAAAAGTTGATAAATCAAAGCTTTGAAATTTTGAAATAACTATTAGAGAAGTAAGTGATTTTACCATTCTTTTAGTTTAATTATGTTCTTTAGTTGTTCTTTGATGTTAATGAATACCAAAAATGTGTTTAGGTTGGAAAAGAAACCCTAATAGGAAAAGGTATGAATCAAAAGTGTTATTTTGATGAAATTTTTGTTCAAATGTGTTGTATTTGATGTGTTTGCAATGAATTAGTGGTTATTTGATGGAAAGAAATCCATTTGAATGGAATTCTAGTTTGGCCGAATGTGTGTAGCTTAAGGAATGATATGATGCTTTGATGTTTGATAGATTTAAATGGTTAAATGTTATGTATTTGGTGTATATGTATGTTGTATTAATGAATGGTGTTGAAAAATGATGAATGAAATGATTTCCATTTAGGCCGAACCATATAGACTTTATAGGTTCAATGTGTTAGGTTAATGCAATTAGGAAGGAAGAGTTTGAATATGATTTAATGGTGTAAGTAATGGAAATGCATAAGTTTAGATATGTAAAAGATAATTGATACAAGTAATTAGAAGTTAAACTTGAATCTTGATATATGTTTGATATGGAATGCTAAGCTAAGTGTATATGAGTTATTAATTTAGTTTAAAAATGATTAATATATGAAATGTAAGTCAAATGTGGTGATAGAATGTGTATAATGCATAAAAGATTGGGAAAATGGTGAATTGTGCAATATGAGGTTGATAGTGCATATTGAGTATGCTTGATGTCTGTTAATGTGAATAATGTGTTTTGTGATGTTTTTACATCTTACCGGAATGTTATATGTGAAAATAGATAAACCGTCGAATACTCCAGCTCGGAGTGTCGAACGGCGGGCTGATTAGGGCTCGAAAGTAGTGTTGGGGGATAAAGTAAACAAATTGTATTAAAGGTGAGTCTATATGTATAATCATGTATGATTTGCATCATATATCATATGAAAGGTCATTTGGACTGATAAACCAACATTTGTTAACTTATAGTACCTACAGTGCATTTTGACCCGTAAATAAGCCCATCGAAACGACCTAAAATGACCTAAACTTTGTCTGTCTATAAAATGAAACTAGAAAGGCCAAATGAGCCACCACTTGGCCCATTCATCTAATTTTATCCTAAACTTTGAAATGGTACCTCATGGTCCACCTAAATCCATTGGTAACATACTTAACCAGAAACTACTCAAAAATCCCAAAACGGACCCGTAACGGCGAGTGTCATTTGCGGCAACGCAATTGGACTCCACCGGCCATTTTTTTGATATGACCCCAATTTGCTTTATTATTCATTATAGATATATATATGATTATTCCACAACTATAAAAGTTATATTTATGGTATTTATATTGTTAAATGGAGACACACCCATATGGTATTATAACAAAGCTACCTCGATGGTATAGCGGATAATTTCATCGACCGTATGCACACTAGTATTAATTAATTTGACCCTTGCTTGAGAGGGTATAAATATTCACTAGTCGTAAGAGCTGATCACTTGTACGTACAGTGGATTATGCACTTTATGATAGTACTAGAGTATGGAATTATGCACGATTGTGCTATTACAGACAGTGCAATTGCACTTTTCATTGGACCCAATCTTGTTATATCATATGTGCGTTGACTCGTACACTGGATACTCATATGGATACTTACATGGATACTTGTTTCACCCTTTACTTGTTATCTTATATTGATTCTACAGGCCATATATGAACAAACCATGGTATTATGAACATCTACTGTATTTTTATACATATGGATTCACTGAGTATTTTTATACTCACCCCCTTAGTGGTTTATGTTTTCCAGGACTGCAGTGAGGCTCAAATTCCATTGGCACTTCTATCCTCGCCTTGGAATTTTATTACTTGTAACATGTAATATTCCAGTCTTAAAAGTATATGTCAATATTTGTACAGTATTAGAGATTCCATGGTACTGTAAACTAAATAGGGACATATGTATGTGTGATTGTGTTTCTTATAGTCTTGCATATAAATTTTGCAATAGATGTATATAGTTTGATGTACAGATATATGTTGAGTTGATATTAGATGTTGATATGAGTATTGATGGTAAAGATATATTGAAAGTGCATATTACTTGTTTTTACAGCGGGACATAATCATATATTAGAGGAGATGCTGTCGAAATTTCAGCAGCATTATTAAGCTATAATTGAGCTGTTTTGTATATTGCTTGCCATTGTCATATAGTAATGGGTTCTTCGTGGTACTGGTAGCTTGGGCAATACCCGTACCCTAGGACCGTCGCGACACCCAAGTTAGGTCGTGACACAAAATGTGATTAAATAGTTTAGTTTTAGGAACGCAAGAAAGGGTGTGTTTGTAATTACACTTTTTGTGGAGGAAAATCAAACTATATATTCTAATAGAGATATTTGAGATACACAATTAAAGTTTAGAGATTTTCTTACTATAAATTAAAGTTTAGGGACAATATCAAAATAAATACCAAGTTCAGGAACAATAAAAATATTTAGCACAATATAACATAACCAAAGTGTTAGGATTTAACACTTATGTCACTTCATGATAATTATAATAAGAAGCAATAAAGGAAAAAAGAATGAGGAACTTGCTCAAGTTCTTGTGTGTGCATGGTTAGGATCATAAATCAAAGGTCAAACGCATCTCCTAGTCATATTGTTTATAATAGATGTGCAATTGTGCTCTTAAAATTTTATTTAAAGAAATCTTTTTAACTTTCCTTTCTTCTAATTGATTATACTCACTTTTCTTTAAACTTCTAAAGGTGATATTTAGAGTTGTATTTCTTTTACAAATCAAAGGGAAAGAATAAGATTCTCAACTAAACATGCCTTTTTAGCTATTCATTTAACTTTATAATTTTAGGGGAAAAGTGGCTAATCACAAAATATCAACTTTGATGAAATTTACAACTGTGACCATGATTTTGGAATGCATTATCATGATATATATTTCATGTTCTAAATGTAGCCAAGGTCTAAAATCTCACTTCAAGTTAGGCATGACTACAGTTCGATTTGGAATCGAAATCGAACCGAAATCAAATCGATTAGAATCGAAAATGAAACCGGTCAAAACAAAAATCGTATTAAACCGGAGCCAAACCATGACTATAAGGTTTGGTTCCGGTTCCAATAATTTTTGAACCGAATCGGAACTAGCAGTTCCGATTCAGTTTCAAACCGAAAAAATTAAAATTTTTCAAATAATTTTAATAATTTTTTTCATAATAGTTTTAATAATTTTTTTCATATACTATTTTTTTTTTAAGAAATTAGAAGTAATGCTATAAAATTAATTTAATTTAAACTTAATTACAATTAATTGATATTATAAATAAATCATATACTTAATATATAACTATCATATTTATTAATAAAATAAATTCTATATTGATTTTCCTCTAAATAAACTCACATGTTTAAAATTAAACATTCAAATACATTATATCACACACTTTTGTTTATTTATTTTTATTTTTATTAAAATATAAACTTATTCAAAAATGTAAGTTAAATTAGATGCTCATTAAATTTGGATTAATAATTTTATAGCCCTTTTTTCCTCAAAATTTTAATTAATACTCAATTATCTCTTAATCTCAATCTCTCAATTAGCATCACAATTCTCAATTGGTTTATTTTTATTTTCTTAATTATTAATTATTCTAATTCTTATTCTTAATTATTTTACAATGGCAAGTAGAAATATAAATATGAACAAAAATAAGAGTTTAATTGATGAATTCATTAATTCTCATCATCTTCATGAAGATTGGGAATTTGATATTGATGACCAAATTTAAGTTCTTTTTTTTTCTCAAAGTTAATTTATATATTTTCTTTAATAAATCGGTTTCAAACCGTATTGAAACCGTATCGAATCGAAATCTAAACCGAAAGAACCGGACTGAAACTGCCTCTTAAGATGTCGGTTCCGGCTCACTTAATTTTGGAACCGAAAACGGCATTTCTGGAACCATGATCATGCCTACTTCAAGTGATCACATGTCCATTAAAATAATAGTATTTATCAAGATAGACAATCTTTCTTGTCTTCTTGATGCAATGCTCATATTCAGTCCATGCAGTTCCTTTATGAGCCTAATGAAGCGATATTGCACTAAAAAGATTATTTAAATAGTTCAGTCATCACGTGAAAAGTGGGATTACAACTTAGCTACAAATCTGACTGACTTGTGAAGAGTCACAACAATAAATTTCATCATTATTCTTTTTCGTCATTTACCAAAAAATAAATCATAGGAAATCCTAACAGGCCTTCTAGTATATACTCAATTTGCATTACATCAGAAAAATATTGTGGGAACAACCCTAAGCACAGAATACCTCCCAACTTCCAAAACCCAAAGGAACGAAGCCATATAGAACGACCTTAAATGGAAAACTCTATCCCTATTTGGCATCACTCCCAATTATATAGTTTGTTAGATTCCCATTAATTGAAACCTCTCAACCATGTATGCATTTCATTCCTATGAAAAAGCTACTCACCGCTTCAAATTTCTTACTTCAAGGAATAACATATACTGCCAGACAATGTGGAATAATAAAATGCTTGAGATGAGCATACAAAATTTACCTGTAAGATACGAAGCTTCAATTCAGGTGTTAGACATGCTATGCCCACATGGCGTCGCTCCCTGCAAACTGTACAAAAGCTAAAGAAGCACTTGGAGCATTGTGCATGCTGGTCTTCATCTTCTATGCTGGGTGTTTCACATCGTGGGCAATAGGCAACATCAGACATGGAATCTAGAGTTTTTTGTAACATTAAAGACTCCCAACGTTCATATTCTTCATCCCCAAGTACCCTTTTCAATAAACCAGGTGGGACCATACCCCCACATTTTGCATCTGGACATTTAAGCTTATTCACAGTGCCTTCTGCAACATGTATGTTAGAATAAGTCTTCATGCATTCATAGCAAAAGAAGTGCTGGCAAGGTAGCTTGATGAAGTCACTGCCTGTTAAGAGAAATAAAGAGTTAACAGGAAGAAAAAAAATAATGATAATAATAAACATATAAGCAAATAAGATGAAACATGTAGAAGTAATTGGCCCAGAGTAAACATCATTGTGATTCACAAATCAAGGCAAATATGGGTCGAAAGTACAAGACGAATGACAATATGTTCTTGCCCTAAAGAATTAAAGAAAAGCCTTAGAAATTTGTAACTTCGAGGATTCTTAGTCATTCTATGACTTTTGTACACAAAATAAGTGCATCTTAACATAAATTTTGATTGTAATAATGACAAAAATTTCAAGCTTCAACTCTCACCAAGCATTATCAGAAAAGGAATGATAATTCTGGTCCATAGTCATGCAATAAAAGATCCAGTAATATTATAGGAAAGAAAACTTGAACGGTCGCTAGTTTTCCAAACGAGACCTAAAACCAATTATTGCTAAGCCCCGCCGGCCCCGCCGCCCTTTTTTATAGTTTTTTCCAGTAATTGTTTTATCCAAAGTAGGCCTATTCATGGATCAGGCCTCAAACCCCAATTGGCTACGGAAATTACAGGTTGAGCGAGCTAGATCTTTGGAAAATTTGATATTTTTTAAACTCAAACCAGTCCATGAACAGGTCTAACCGAAAGCAACAATTTGATGCAAAGCTGGGGAGAAAATTGATGTTTATGGTTTTAAATATCTAGGCTCAATCATTCAAGGTGATGGAAGTTATAAGGAGGATGTTAACCATAAGATAAAAGCTGGATGGTTGAAATGGAAGCTTGCCACTGGTGTCTTATGTGACAGTAAGATTCATAATAAATTGAAAGGAAAATAATACTGTACGGCTATTCGACCGACTGTTATATGATAGTATTGGACAATGAAGGGACAATATATATCGAAAATAAGGGTTGTAGATATGAGGATGTTAAAACGGATGTGTCGACATATTAGAATAGATGAGATACGTAACGAAAATTTTAGATATAAAGTGGGAGTCGAAGTGATTAAGGATAAGATGAGACAATGGAGATTAAGCTAGTTTGGGCATGTAATGCGGAAACCTAGAGAAGCTTCAGTTAAGAAGGTTGAGTACATCATAATAAAGTAAATGAATAAAGTAAATAGTAGACCTAAATTAATGTGGAGAAGAGGAATACATTATAATTTAGATGCTTTACAAGTATCAGAAGACGTCGCCCAAAATAGTTCAGAGTTAGAATAAAGAATTCATATAGCCTACCCCAATTAATTTTAGAATTTAGACAAAATTGATGAGTTGAGTTTACTTTTTCTAGGGATCATTATAATTCATGTTAAGAAATTTAATATTTAATTAGCCATTAGAGGCCATATTAGTAGCTTAATAGCATAGAATTGTTATGCATTACAGCTAGAATTTGTTTAAATCTCAGACAATTATTATAGTTCTAATCATTTTGTTATGACATAATGAAAATGGAATAAGATACATATTCATACTTTTGTTTGAAGCTTTAATGCTATTGTTGTGTCTTTTTGCAACTTAAATTCTTCTCTTCTACCTATTCCAAGCCTAAAACTACCAAAATTGAACTATTTTCTTCACACTTCATTTTTAGGTGACCCATAATCTTTCAGTTGCCTAAGCTACCCTACATCAAAGTTGTTGCATGAGTAATGAATTTTTCCAATATGACCATTACATGCCCACGTGCTTGGTTGGAAATTTAGCATCTGTTAAACTTCACTATTGATGGCCATATAAACATCATAAATTTTTAATCACTAAGACCAGTTTCAGTTATTAAATCACTCAAAAATTGAGATGCCATGAAGAAGATAAGATAATATACAAAATTTTAAAGGTTAGGAGCATAGTGGGCAAAATAGAAGCCAAATTGATTTTTTCTCACAAAAAAAAAACAACAAATCGAGCCCTATGCAAAAATTGCAAAATGATTCTAGGAGAGACTTTAACAAGTCAACATAAATTACTAGTTCTGGATACCAAGATCAAGAGTAGGACAATGAGGTGAAGAAGAAATACGACATCTAAAATAAAGTGGTGGGGATTAAAAGCGGTGAAACAAATAATGTTTAAGAATGAACTCCTCAAGTCGAAAGAATGAAAGTCGAATATGGAGGCCAATGGTATGTGGATACACATTACTTCAAGGATTAAGAATATGGCTAGAAAAGTTTTGTAAGAGTCTAAAGGATATGGCCCACCCTCAAAAGGAAAGGTGGTGGAAGTACAAAAAGCAGTGAAAAGTAAAAGAAAATGATACAAGAGACTACTAAAATGTGATAATGGGGAAGCTTATAAGCAATATAAGAAAGCAAAAAAAAAGGCAAAAAAGGTCGTAAGCCAAGCAGGAGAATGGGCCTTTGAAAATATGCATGAGAAACTTGGAATAAAGGAAGGTGAAACGGATATCTAAAGGTTAACAATGATGAAGAAAAGGAAATATCGAGATCTCAATCAGGTAAAATATATCAAGGATAAAGAAGGAAAGGTTTTGATGAAAGATAAGACGTTAAAGAAAGGTGGATGAGTTACTTAGATTATATCCTCAATAATCACCAAGATGGTAACATGGTTAACATAAATCACATGACTATAGAGAAAAATATGACATTCACTAAAAAGATTAGATTTTCGAAAGTCAATGGGACTTTGAAGAGGATGAAAGTTGAGAAAACCTATAGCCCTGATGAAATAACAATTGAAGAATGGAAGTGTATGAATGATGTAGGAGTAACTTGGTTAACCAACCTTTTTAACAAAAATCTTAACTTCAAAAAAAAATGTTAGTTGAATGAAGGAAGAGCATTTTAGCAACCATTTTTAAAAACAAGGGAGACTTTTGGAGTTGCTCAAACTATAAGGAAATTAAACTCATAAGTCATACTTTGAAGTTGCAGGAAAAAGCTATAGAACATCGCTTATGTGATGTTACATCTTATCTCTGCCAACCAATTCGGATTCATGCTAAATTAATCAATTATAGAAGCAATCTTTCTCATTAGAAACTTGATGCAAAAATACAAAGATGCGAGGAAATACTTACATATGGTTTTCACCAACTTGGAAAAGGCTTATGATAGAATCCTAAGAGAAATTTTATGGTGAATGTTAAAACATAAGAAGATATCAATTAGATATATACAAGTATTGAAGGACATGTATAAAGGAGCGATCGTTAGTGTGATACAGTTAGAAGGAGACTTTCCTATTTCAGTTGGATTGCATTAAGAGTCCGCAATGAGCTCTTACCTCTTTGCTTTGATTATGGATGAATTAACAAAGCATATACAAGAGGATCTCTTAGTATATAATGTTTGTAGACGATATTATGCTAGTAGAAAAGACACATGAGGGAGTTAATAGAAAGTTAAAGTTGTGGAAGAGTACTTTGAAGTCCAAGAGTTTCAGATCAAGTAGAACCAAGACAGAATACATGCATTACAAGTTTAATGAAAGCTGAAGTGAGGATAATGAGAGAGTTAGCTTGGATGTAGTACATTGTCCCAAAGCATCCATTTTAAATATCTAGGTTCAATCATTTATGGAGATGGAGATTGTGAGGAGGATATTAGCCATACAATAAAAATTGAGTGATTGAAATGGAGGTTTGTAACTGATGGAGACCAACAAGAGCTAGTGTTTTTTCATATTTATATTTTTGTATTTTTTATTTTTCTTATTTAATTTTGATTGAAAACTTGTTTTTAAATGCTATTTAAGGTATTATATTAGTTTTTATTTATTTCCCTATTTAAATTAGTTTGATTTGTTTTCTCATTTATGTAAATCTGGTGATTTATTTCCTTTTCGGAATAAATTATCATATTAGACTACTAGTGTTTTATAGAGACTATTTATTATATATAGTCATGTAAGCCTTAGGATTAGGAAAAACTTTTGATTAAATTAAAGTAATCTTTATGTGTGAAAGTTGTTTCTTCCAATTTTCGATATTCTTTTGAATCAATGAACTTTGATGCCTATTAGTCTAGTATTCATTTAGAATCAACAAATTCTTAGAAGGTTTCCGCTACGTCAGTTGGTATCAGAGCTTGCGCTCATTCCTTGATAACCATGCCACCAAGGAGAGAACGTCAAACTGTACCTGTAGAGGAGGTTTATTACCGTAACATAACAACTAAGATGGTTCAGCGTATCATGAACCATATAGAGGAACGTATGACACAAATAATGGAACAGTTAACCCAGCGAATGAATGATCTTTTAAGATATCAAATATTTAATTTTTATGCCTCAAAAATAATATCGATTGTCAATTGGGATTTACCTCTAATATTTGATGATTATCCTGATGAAAAAATATCATTATCTACTATAATATGAAGAATCATAATAATACTAGGGAATCGCAGCAGACCACAAAAAAAATTCACAAGAAAGAAGAATATTATTATGAAGATCATGGTTGTCAAAATCAGATCGGACCGGCCGGTCAAATCAAAAAATGAAAACCAAACCAAGGACGGTCTGGTCAGCCACCAAAAACCAGTCCCCTAAAAACCGGTTAAAGTCGAACCGGACCGATTTTTTCAGTTCGAGCGGGTCAGACTTTTTTTTATCAAAATAATAAATGTCAAATTATATTTATTTTCATTATATATATAATAAATGTCAAATTATATATAGATATATATGTATACCGGTTTTTTCATAGTTTAACCGATTTGATCCTGGTCGAACCTCTAACCCTCTGACCTCACCGGTTCTTTAACCGGTCCGATTTTGAAAACATTGATGAAGATCCATTCTTCATTAATCTTTCTACTGCATATGATTTTTAATTCATCAAAAAAAATTTTAATTGAAAGTTATTGGACAGATTGGATGGGAATTATAAGGAAAATTTGAAAGTTTCATAATCTTTATGAGTATTTTACGACCATGTGTTTCCAATATAAAATTCTTTTATCTAAGAATTTTTTTGAAGATAATGTTACTGCAAATTCGAGAGCGAATTTTCTCTATCCTAGAGAGAATGATGGAGACCAACAAGACCTGGTTTTTTTCAGATTTGTATTTTTGTATTTTTTTATTTTCCTTATTTAATTTTGGTAGAAGGCTTATTTTTAGGTACTATTTAAGGTATTATATTAGTTTTTATTTATTTTCCTATTTAAGTTAGTTTGATTTGTTTCCTCATTTATTTAAATCTGGTGATTTATTTCTTTTTGGAAATAAATTACCATATTAGACTATTAAAATTTTTTTAAAACTATTTACTATATACAGTCATATAAGCCTTAGGGTTGAGGGAAGCTTTTGATTGAATTAAAATAATTTTTCTGTGTAAAAATTGTTTCTTCCAATTTTCGGTATTCTTTTAAATCAACGAACTTTGATGCCTATTAGTTTAATATTCATCTATAATCAACAGACTCTTATAAGACTTCCGCTACGTCAATAATTGAAGCCTGTGTGACTGCAAGATTCCAAATAAATTGAAAGGAAAATTTTATTGTACAACCATTCAGTCGACTATACTATATATTAGTGAGTATCGAATAATGAAAGGACAACACATATCGAAAATAAGTGTTGCCAAGATGAGAATGTTAAGATAGATATATAGTCATACTAGAACAAATAAAATACATAATGAAAGCATTAGAAATAAAGTAGGAGTTGCATCGATTAAGGACAAGATAAGAGAATGAAGATTAAAATGATTTCAACGCGTGAAACGAAGATTTAGGAAGGCTCTGGTTAGGAAGGTTGAACACATCATGATAGAGGAAAGGAAGAAAGAAGTAGACCTAAACTAACTTGAAGAAGATGAATACAATATAATTTAGAAACATTACAGTTATCAGAATATGTCACCCAAAATCGTTTAAAGTAGAAACAAAAATCCATATAGCCGACCCAATCAATTTTGTAATTAAGGCTGAATTGAGTCGAGTCGAGTTAAGCAAGAATAAAGTCTTCTCACGTCTCCACAACAACATTAATGATGTGTCAAAATCCTAGGATGGTTAATTTATGCTGAATAAAATCTTTTACATCCTAATATGACCTCGGTATATTGTCAATTTCACCCTAACACTATTGTTGTTACACCCTTCCCCAT
>CANXYC010540907.1:0-22026 GCA_948193065.1 Aleurites moluccanus | reverse complement strand
TGAGTTAAGCTAATTGAGTAGTTAATTTTGCTATCAAATTTTGTTAAATTTGGTTAAGAAATGAAGAAGTTATGAATTAAAGAATTTGAAGGAAGAAAATGGCAACAATGGAGTGAACAAAATGAAGAAGAAAGCTGCTGGAAATCATGAGTTACAGCCCCCAAATAAAACAAAATTGAGTGCCAAATTACAACTTAATCTCTCAAGTTTCAATCTTTGCATTTTGGTCCTTAAATCTTCTGAAATTTATTCTGAATGTTCTGTTAAGATTTTGATACTAGTGTAAAAAAGGAAACATGCTTATTTTAATTTATCCTTAATTATAAAAATAGTTCTAGAGTCATTCTGTAACTCCGACTGACCCATTTCCACAATTCATCTTGAATTACCCTTTATTTACCAAAATGTCATTCTTTACTTTTCAGTGTTTCTAAATGATTTTCACTTATTTCTTTTTACCAAAATTACACATAAATTATGGTCATATTTTATCTCCAAGCTAACTTCAGAAATTCTTCTGTTGACCGGACTGCCAATTTCTTGGCAGTGTCCCGACACCGCCAGTTTCCGGAAAAGTTTCAAATTTGCTTTCTAATTGTGTTTCTAAAATTATTTCCCATCAATTTAAGTCTAATGAACCACATACTGATAATTTATTCATGCACATGAGTTAAGAATTTATAGGGTATTACAGCTGAGCCTATCATACACTGTGATGCGACAACATGTTATGTTGGTTGTGAGGTAGCAGCAGGTTGTGTTAGTTGTGAGGAAGTAAATGCATGAGGGTGTTCAACATATTTTTTTGGACGATCTGTAGAACCCATGTTTAGAGGGAAAATAAATTTAGTCAAAACTGGCGTGGATGGAAAATCATCCGGGAGAAGTCACTAAAATATGATCTTTTCATTATTTGTTAGAGAAATAATCATTACTTTCAGCATCTGCAAATGGAAACAATATACAAGTTAATATAATTTAATCCAACTAATTTGAAACAATGTGGAATTATTCATGAATAAATTCAAAACATAAATACTAATCTTATTATCAATTTTTTTTTTCTTTTAGATAGTCGAAGCGAATTTTTTTTTTATCCATAGAAGACTATCTCATTATTATTGGAAAATCAACTTTCATTTTTTAGACATACTAAGAGATTAAATATCTGGAATAGTTTCCATCGTCCAAACCTGTCAAATGGATAAATTAAGATCTCATACCATTAATATAAAATTATAAAAGAAACTATAATAAATACTTGTACAAAATGCATATGAAAACCCATAGAGTGAGTAGATTCTAGTCGTACTAGAGTCGACACTTTTATGGTAGCTCCAAGTGATTTCATCATGAAATCGTACACGTTACTATCCATTTAAAAGAATCCCAAGACTAAAAGTTTTCAGTAAGGGCGAATAATTTCTCATCCGCCTACAAATTAGAGGCCTTCGATGTCAAAACTATAGACACAAAGAATGCCATAATAATTTTGACTGTATCTTCATCATCTAAATCATCAAAATCCTTAAAGCAACCAATAACATTACTCATTAACATGTTATTGAAATTTTGCTCATCCCCAAGTAAACGTCTAAAGAGTCTTGGTATTTCTACAGGGATGAAATTCAACACCTTCTCATAATCGCCAAAAGCAAGATCTTATTAGTAAAATAAACTCCAATCGGCCAAACTTCACCCTATTCACACCAATTTCGAACCACAGTGTCGTTGGATCCATTGTTGCTTCCTCTTTTGTGGCCTTAACTTCCTCAACAAATATGGTGTATAACCTGCAAATGCAAGATCAAATCCCTTGACACGTCCAAAATTAATTATGTACAGGCATGGGTCCTACATAATATTTATTGTTAGGGGTTAGCTTGTTCCTCAATTATGCTATCCTTTCTCCAAAATTTCAACAAACGGTTATCTTCGTCGTGAACAAGCGAAATTTGTTAGCAGAATACTGCAAAAAAAAAAATTGCATTTCAGTACATATAGCTAGATATGTATTGAGTAGGACTAAATATGAAACATTTTGACTCATTTTCATTAGATTTTGACTAATTTTTAACTGGCTTCGACTAATTTTCACTTAGTAGAGATTAATTTTCACATTAGACGAAAATAATCGAAATATGATTAAAAAAATTTCATACTATTATTGAAATCATCCCACTTGTCCAAAATAATTAAAACAATCAAAACAATTAAGCTTACTTTAAATAAGTAAAATAACACACTTTCAACAAATCAAACTCATTAAACCCTAATTTTATCTCAAATATAACTCTTTTGACTAATTTATACTGACTACCATTAATATTTATTTGATTTTGACTAATTTCTAGTAACTTCGATTTTAATACTATTAGATTATTCGAAAATGAGTCGAACCTATTCAAAATGTAGTCGAAATTCTGCAACATATACAAAATTTTGCAAGCGTAATTCTTTACTCATCCTACTCATCCAAAATAAATGAACAACTACAAAAATAAATAAAACAATATATTTTCAATAGATTCGACTAATTTTTTTTAACTCATTTGACTGATTTTATATCATATCAAACTTATTAAACACTACTTTTAGATCAAATATAACTCTTTCAACTAATTTTACATTAAATATAACTCATTTGGACAATTTTAGATCAATAGTATGAAAAGAAATGAGTAAAGCAACATAAACTGACAGATTTCTTTATGCGGTCAATTGTGAAGAAGATGAACGCCCCAAAGTATGGGATTTTAAAAAGATAGAATAGAATGCAATCCATTTTTTCTTTTTCGAAGAGAAAGTGAACAATGTCTTGGGTAGCTTCGTTTCAGAAGAAGAGAGAGAAAATGTAAGTAGATGGGTTGAGAGAGGAGGGAATGCTAGATAAGTGAAAAGTAATTTTTTTTTTTTCACTTGATGATATATAAGGGTAAATTTATCCTAAAAAATAAGAAAATATTAAAATTATAAATTTTCAAAAATTAATATTATTTTTTGCAAAAATTAGTATACATAATATCATATTTTGAGATATTTCCCTTCTATCTTCTACCTCTGTTTTTATAACCTTTGTAAAGTAACTGTATGTATCCATTTTGTACTTCTCCACTAGCTTCTCTTCTTTCTCTTTATTTGCACGTTGCCTCTATAGTAGAGGAAGCTATAGAATTCTCTGGACTTTTTATTCTGCACATGTAGAAAATAGATTGTCAAGCTTCTAAATATATTGGGCTTAATTATTTTAGAGCCCCAAACACAAATTAAATTAATTAAATAATTTTATTGGGCCTATTAAAATTATTTGGATCTGTAATTATTTTATAGGCGTCATTCAATTAAATTATGGTGCAAACACTCTCCTTATTAATTGACTTCGTCTTTCTTAGCATGATGAAAAGCTCCGAATCCAGAACATCTCCCATGTTTCCATATCCATAGATGTAGAAAAAATTAGTTAAATTGAAACAATTGGGCCCTCCCTCAATAAAGCCCAAATTGACGGGTTGAAGTCTTACATTTCATAGATTAGTTGATAAACTTAAAATTAAGGAATGCAAATTTAAATATTTAATTTTAAATATTAAATATTTTATCAAAATTTAATTATAAAAAATTAATTAACTAATCATAAAAATATAAAATTATTTTTAAGTGAAAAACAAAATTAAATTCTAAAAAATCAATCTAAATCTCAAATTTCACTCACAAAATTTTTTATGTCTTAGAAAATTAGAAAAATCTATAAATTTCAAAAAAAAAAAATTATTTTAAAAGTTATATGATACTATTTATTATTTGTAAGATTAAATTTGAAATATTCACTGATAATTATGGAATGTAACTATTAAATTAAAAATTTTATGGATTTACAAATTTATTTGATTTTTTTAAAAGTATAAAAACTTTTGTGTAATTGAGATATGAGATTTAAGAATTTTTTAAAAATTTATTTTTTATTTTAAAAATATTTTTAATTTTTATAATTAATAAAAAATACACTTTAATTTAAAAATGTGTCTCAAAATACTTTGTGAAATTTCATTCTAAATAAAAATATTTATTAAATGATATTATATGTCAAATGATAAAATATTAATAGTATTAATAAATGTATAGTATTATTGTCAGAGCTCGGGTAAGACCAATAATTTTTTTTAAAAAAATTTAAACTGACAAAATTATTCCTAATTAATTAATTATAATTTTGATTTTTTTTATCATTGCCTTTTCTATTCCAAAACAAATTGCCTTCTCCTTTTGTTAAAACAACATCCATCACAATATTTAGCTTCAACAAGGTTTTACTTTGCTTATAACTCTTTGTTAGCATGATTTGCTAATTGGTTTGAACGATTTGCTCCTATTTAATTGGGAATAGATGCACATATTTGTAAATAAAAAACTCAAAATTAACTTTAGTTAAATGAAAGATAAATTTGTTAGTTTAAAATTTTTTAAAAATTATTACTCTACTCCTAACAAAAAGAATTTTGACAATAAAATTATTCTAACATTTTTTTTTTTTTTTTTTATCTAGAGTGTCTCCACACTTTTTAATCATAAGACTAATTTGAATTCGAAATTTACTTATAATTAAGATTCCTCACCTCGTTTTAACTGTTATAATAAATTTAATATTCAAGTATTTCATCAACTAATACATATAGATTTAAGTGTCTAAAAATATAATATAATTTTTCTAAAAAAAAAATTAAATTATAAATTAATTTTTTATATTATAATTTAATCTTTACGTAATGTCTAACCCATTTTTATATTTTTAGAGCTTTATTATAATTTCAAATCAGAATCCAATTGGAATAACATTATAAAATTTTAAATATCTATATTCAAATTATTTTTTAAAAAAAATTATTAAATTTTTCAAATATAAAAAAAAAAAATTAAAATTATTATATATAAAATCATCTACTCACAATACTAGGGTTTACCAACATTCTCTTACCGATTCAATAGATTGGCCGAGTATGAAAACCATGTAATTTCCCATTGTACAGAAACGCGGGACAAAGTAGTTAAACAAGAGACACGTGTTATATTGGAATAGAACACGTGTCATTTAATAAAAGAGTGTAGACAAGTCGTAGACTCGCTGAAGCAATAAACAAAAACGCGTATAAAAATTCTTATCCTGAGAATAAACCGAAAAACATCGACGTCCGTTATACTAGAATTTTCTAGATCAAAACTCTCCTTCTCTCTCTCTCTTCCTTTCCCTTCTCTACAAACCCTCATCTATAAATGTCAATTGATTCTCTGATATTTTAATACTCGAAATTTGATTGATTCTCTGTTCTTACGGTTCTAATTAATTGAAGAAGATGTGCCTAGTGTTTGTTTGCGATGAAGATGAGAGAGTGATTGCTAGACAGCCAGCGCCTGGAGCTTGTCCTTACTGCGGAGGGATGATTCAGGCTATGGATGTTGAGAGTCAGTGGAGGTTCTGTTTTTTGCCGTTGTATTTTAAGACTAAGAGGAGGTATTATTGCTCTATGTGTACGAGACGTTTGGTGGTCCAAAATTAGGTGATTTTGTTGTATTGTTAGAAAATTTAGATATGAGCATCAGATAGCAGATAATTTTTATTTCTTTCTTTTTTCTGGGTTTAAATTCATGTATATAATCTATATATATGTTATTAGTTTGTACTGATTAATTTGAATTTGAAATGAACTGCAGAAGCTTTTTTTTTTTTTGTTACTATTAGTTTTTTTTTTTTTTTCTCCGCTCGGTATTTGGATTGTTCCAATTAATTAAGATCGCGTTTTGATCTGGTTTTTTCATGGGATCTGGTTCTTTCATAGAGTAGCGCTTCCAATAATATTTTTTTTTATCTCTGATTAAGTTAATCAAGTTCACCTGTCCCAACCAATACTTTTTTTTTATTAGTTTGGTTAATTGTAAAGATAATTTGATCAGATATCCATCATTTGTAGTTGATATTATCAATAATTGCCTAAATGGGCATAAACACGGGTGTAAAATAGCATAAGAAGGACAAATTCTTCTTTCCTTGTTATCTCTTCTCTAATCAATTATTATTGGCGTTTGTTGGTACAACATTAAAATGTTTTAGGAAACTGTTTTTTGAATTATATAGAACTTGAGAAATCATGATTATACTTTATCAAAATTATTAAATTTTTTTTAAAAAATAAAATAATTCAAAAACGTAACTTAAAAGCATATCAGTATTCAATTGCAATTAACATTAATTTCTCTCATTAATTCATTGCTATATGCTTTTTTTTTTAATCGAAAATAATTGCTTTTTTTTTTTTTATCGAAAACAATTTTCAAGGTATACTTTCTTGTCAGCTGAAGTTCTTTGTATTAAGGTGGTTAATATAATAATAATAATAAAAAAAAGGTGGTTTGCTAAGATAAAAAGTAAATAAGCTAAAAAGCTAATGCACGAACGGCTTGAATACCCCTTCCAAAAGCTCATATTACGACGAGGAGTTGTTAATATCTGTTCAAAAATGGAATTTGAGCATTGGGCTTTGATTTGGAGCATATTCTGAGCTTGTCTTGGTTTACACAACAAAACTCAGTCCAATTAATAACTGCTAAGCAAGTGTTATAACCTACAAAATAACAGTTAGGATTTCTTTTAGCATAAATAGTTTATCTAACCTCCATTCAACCACACAAATATTTTATGAACAAAAACTGAAGTTATTTTTCTCTATCCAGAGCAATAATTTTTCACGGTTATCATATTTAAATACACACCCTTTTGAGTTGATGGTTCATCAATCTTGGAATTGGGGTTTTTACCTCTTATAATTATTATTAATAAATATTAATATAATTTTCAATATTTATTTCATTAGTGTAATAAGGACTTACTATTTTAAAACAATTTAAAAATTAATCTTTTAATTATTATTAATTTTTAGATTAGTGATTTTTTGGTGCAAACATCTTTTTGACACACCCGATATAACTCTTTTTAAAATAGTAAATATGATTAATATTAAAAATTGCATCACCAAACTCCTATAAAAGGCCGTATACTTTCAGCAATTTATGAGGAAAATTTGACTACTTAGGGGCATTTGGAAATTTTTTTTTTCAAAATTGGACAAGTATTTAGACCGATTGGAAGTTGCTTTTGGAAGGCAACCGACTACAATTTATGATGTTTTGACTCACTCAACAGTTCGATAAATTTTTGCAAAAAAATGAGCTAATGCTTCACCGAGATGAGGACATTTATCGGTCTAGTAATTTTTTAACTTCTCAATTTAAAGATTATTTTTTATTGGAAAATCTTGATAAGTCAGAGGTGCTTTAAGACAGACCCATATCCAATAATTCTTGTCCATATGTTCAGTCAAAATATAATAGTTTTTACTCAAATTACTCAAGTAAAATTGATAGGCCAAATTCTTTCGGAGGGCAAGAGATGTTCTATGGTTGGCTTATATATGATACTTGTTCAAATTATATTTGTGGAATTGATAGGCCTAGTAGTCTTGGGGGCAAGGATATGAACGATCTTTAAATGTATCTAATGATCGACTTGCTCATAGTATTGTCCGGCTCACATGTAATATTTTTCGACCAATTTATGACTACACTGAGAGACAACATGAACGATCTCCTAATGATTTTAAAGATATTCAAGTGGCAGTAAAACAGTCGAGTGCATGTGCACAAAAAATCAAAATTGAAGAACTCAAATGTAATAGCCATACAAAAATTGAGCTCAAAGATATGAAAATTAATTATATGGCCAAGCACAAGATTAATAAGCATGTGTGGCTATTTGAAATTAAAGTTCCAATTAGTGAATGGCTGCAATTGGTTATGAAATTGTATTATAAGTGTCGGTCACAAGACAATAAAAAGGATTATGATTTGACCGAAGCAATTTAATAATCAAGTATCAAATATTTCAAATACAGCTGATTTATATTAATAGACCGCACCTTAATAAGCAATTCTTATTTATCAAGAGGTGGTGATCTAAAAAAACGGCCTATCACAATTAATATTTAATCTGAAATAATGAATGGCCATTTAACATCACATCCGGCCCGTTGGACAACATGATAATTGAGCTGAATGGAATGAAATGAAATAACCGAGCAATGTAATAGCTCGGCTAAGTTTAAAAAAGAGATGGACCAGGACGATTCCTTATGCATACATGACTTCAAGTATTTGGAGAGACTGAGCTGATTCATTGTTCATGCATGGCTTAACAATTGGCATTAAAGAATCATCATTGATTCCATTTTATGCAAAGCCAACTAATCCTTATACCATGATTGAAATAATGGGTGTACACTTACAGTTGTCATTATTATGTATATGGCTGATCAAGTTTTGAGTTTGAAACTTGGAAAAGAGCTAGTGGACGAACTAGTGAGGACTATTCGAGATGTTGATGCGATTTAATTCAACCATGCATTAATGATAACTTTTGATTCGGAACTTTATATAGACCTAATCATTAACAAATGTATATGAGTGGATCGGTTTTATTGATTTGTTTGGCTTGTAGTATTGGAATTTTGCTTCAGCCAAAATTAATGTGATCTTGAAAAAATAGAAACCGAAGTATATGAAAGTAAATACTTGAGGCCGAGCCTTGCTGAGCCAAAATAGTTGCTCATGTAATGGCTAGCCATGGTAAACTCGTTGCTTGGACTTTTAAATTAGTGGATGTGGGCTAGGCTTTATCATGAATATCACATGTAAAATGATGGAGCTGATGCTTGGACTTTTAAATTAGTGGATGTGGGCTAGGTTTTATCATGAATATCACATGTAAAATGATGGAGCTGATGCTCGGTCTGAGGTAGACGTGTTTCGATTAATTTTGCATTAGGTAACGAACTTTGTATGGAAACTGGTGGCATGGCCTCAAAGCTGTGTAAACATGAAATATGGTGCGGCTAAGTTCTTAAAGAAAAACAAGATTCGGTTTGTTTATAAAAAGCCGATTATATATATATATATATATATATATATATCAACTCCTGGTTCGGCTAAAAAAAAATCCTATAAAATTCTATTGCTATTAATGGCCTAACTATGAAAAGTGGAGCCAAATTAGGTAGGGTCTAATTTTAATTTACGTGCTTCAGAGGGTGGCGCCAATAAATCAATAGACTCCATTCAAAATAGTGTTCCATATGTATACGAAATGTTTGCTTTCCAGTGCTTAAATGGATATGAACCATTTAATTAATTACATAAAGAGATAGTGTGATGCATGTCGAGTGGGGGTCCTAATGTGCCAAATTAAAGTGGATCAACTTTAATTGCATAAAGTTGAAATTATACTCATGGTGGGACATGCAGCATCAAAATTTTAAGTTCAAAGTTTTGTTCAAGTCATGAATCTTGCATGGATTCGGTCCATTATATATGTTTGACTTCTGACTTTTGGGGCTAGTCCATGCTTTGTGGAATCTAATAATGGCTTGTACATGGCTCGGCAAGTTTAGTTATGAACCACATAGGCTTGGCTTGTCCATAGCTTGAATGGTTGGAATGTATTAGTGACCGAATAAATATGACCACGTATTCAAGTGCCATATATATGTGATCAAACCACTACTTTAATTTGGACAAGCCGAATCCATGCGGGCATTAATTTTGTCCATGCAAGGTCCACTATATATGACTAGTGACGGAACCAGCACTCCAATTTGGATAAGCCGAATCCATGTGGTCATATTAATTTTTTCCAGGCAAGGTTTGTCCAAATTAATTAGTTCATGCAAGGTCTACCATATTCGACTTGTGACAGAACCAGTAAGTTTTTGCAACTTGAACTTGGACTTGGCTTGATTCTCTCCATACTCTGTCTGGCCTTAGACTAATTATAAACTTGCAAGACTTTTGTATATATTAAGGGCCAATGAACTCAGTTGAGCTTCAGATGCAATTTAATTTTATACATGTTGTGGAATTTAGTGGGTGGCTCGGTCATGTGGCTTTAAAATGCAAGCTTTCATTTATGAAAGTTTGGTCATCATGCAATTTAATTTTATTATGTGCTAATAGTTTGTGTGATGACCGAGCTAAATCATATTCATCGAGTTAATGGGTCATGGTTTGCATGACAAATTCGACTATGGTTTGCATGATCTTGTTAATTGACCAAGAAGCTGGCTGTCAATTAATGCTAGAGAAGTTGATGTGGAATCATGCTTTTGATGGAATTATTTATATGGCATATAAATAAAAATTCAAATTTCCATGGAACCGAATGCAAGAAATGGACGACTATGCTCAGCTCTCGGTGAAGAAGCTTTGAATTTAATGCGAGGCTAAAGGGGATGATAATCACGATCCTTAGTTTGTGGGTTGATACATGATTTTTAGTAAAGTTTCAGCCAAGTAATAGAATGGTTTTTCTTCTGCGAGAAATAATTGAATGTACCTCGGCTTACATGAAATGAGACTAAAGGGAGTTATCTCTAGCATCTTGTTTATGGCTAGTTGGAAATGCAGTGGAGCCAGCCGATACTAGAAAGTTCATTTGTTGACTTAATTCGGTTACAATACCAGATGGAGGATCATGTAAGTTGGTGGGATGAATCATCATTCTACCTCTCAATATACGAAATCTTGATTGTTAGGCGAATTGTTGTTTGTCTAAAAATTAATTTTTGGAAGAGACGAGACTCTGATTTTGTCCACGCATGATTTAACCGAAAGTTATTCATTGAAGTGGTGACCAATTAAATCGACTAATCCTTGTACTAGCAAATATTGGAGATTTGTTAATGGAATGATAGGTGTACTCGTCCAGGTGGCATGTCAATATATATGGCGGATCAATTTTTCTAATTTGTTAAAGGGCTAGTGGTCACACTCCTATTACTTATAGTTACATATGGTTGATTGTCCATCAGGGCTTCGCCCTTTGGTGATAACCAGGGCGAATCTAAAACTTTATATTTAAGGAGGCCAAATATAATTGAATAAAATTTATGAATATAAACATTTATTATGTATATTAATAATTTCATTTAATATTAAATGTGTCAATCACAATATAAATATATAATATAAGGAAATTACAATCCAATAATCAAATTAGAGTTTCGGATATATATTTATATAAGGAAACTACAATCCAATAATCAAATTGGAGTTTTGGATATATATATATATATATATATATATATATCATTTGATTTAAATATAAACAAGTTATCCATATTCAAAAAGAGAAAAAAAAACAATTTCAAATTTATTAATTGTTTTAAAAAAAAAAAAAAAATTATATACAAAAATTTTTTCGTTATCCATGAAAAAAAAAAAAAAAAAAAAAAAAAAAAAAAGAGAGAGAGAATAAAAAGAATGTTATCATAAAACACCTCACTTGAAGTGGATTTCGTTGATGAGTTGCAATATTAAAGAGCTAATATACTTCTTTTCATGAACTTAGTTTAATTTGAGGGGGCTATTTTTATAGTTAGAAAGTTGTTAGAAATAAATGTAATATATATATGTGTGTATGTGTATGTGTGTATAGTATTTTTTTGGTTCGAGGGCTGTGGCCCCCTATAAGCTTATGAATGGTTCCGCCCCTGGTGAGAACACTTACTTGGTCATTGAAGAATAGTAATCAAGGTCGGCCATTAATCAAAGGTATGAAGTTTCATTACTTTGTTACATTGAATAACCATAAGGAACTTGGATGACCACGAGAAGCTTGAACGGAATTGTGTCACGACCCAACCTGGGATAGTTCATCATTTCGGCCAAAATGGAAATCCTTCCAAATGGATTTCTTTCCATCAATCAACCATTAATTCATTACATACACATCAAATTCAACTCATTCCATCATTTAAACCTATAAAACATCAATCATCAAACCACCATTTCATCATCAAATGGTTCGGCCAACATGGTACTCCATTCAAATGAATTTGTTTTCATCATTTAACCACTAATTCATGTTATACGCATCAAATAAACATCATTTGAACAAAAAGATCCATCAAAACAACACTTTGATTCATACCTTTTCCTATTAGGGTTTGGTTTCCAACTTTTTGATTTCCTTTCAACCTAAACACATTTTAATCACCAATTAATATCAAAGAACATCTTAGGAACACAATTAAACCAAAAGAATCTCAAAATCACTTACTTTTCCAATAGTTCTTCAAAAACTTCAAAGGATTAATTTGTCATTTTTTCTTGTTTTTCCTTTGAATCTAAGGCTATATTTGTGTTTAAGATGATGGACTTAACATGTTTCCATCAAAAAATGAAAGAAAACAACAAAGTATGGTGAAGTTCAATGGTGGCCGAAAATGGTGGGGAAGAAAGAGAAAAGTTTGGTTGGTGAAATGATAAGGAAGATGAAGAATGATGAAGGGATGGGAAAAATCAACTTTAAATATCAATGGTGCAATCCTATGTTTTGAGTTTATGATACATATGGTGAAACCTAGCTATCCAACCATCTATTTCTTCATCTTTTCATCCAATGGTTTGATTTAAGTAAGCCTAAAATGTTATCATAGGATTGCATACACCATATAATTCCATATTTCAAAGGAAAAGACCAAACTACCCTTAGTTCAAATGAAAATCCCAAATCGAGCAGCTTTGCCCGGGATTATTTTCTACCGGGTTTAATTCTCCAATAATTATTCATTTAAATATAATATCACCATTTTCATGTCCTAATATTCTTTTCTACCTTCAAATATGATATTAAATCCATAAAAACTCGAAGGGGTGTGAAATGACCATTTTGCCCCCAATTCATCAAAAACTCAAATTTTTTCGATTTCGTCCTAATAGCCTTTAAACCTCTTTAACTCGTATATTACATCATAAAATATGCACATATGTTCAATTCAAGCAAAACATACAATAATACAGAATTTTCAATTCAAAAAAAAAATTCTTCTAGGTTGCCCTTTATGGTCCAAGTTCTAGGTTATAGGTGAGGTGTTACAAATAGGTACTGGTGGAAGAGTTGATTACTTTTAAAGACCAAATCAATGATATTTCCTTTGATAATAAAGAGCAAAATTAGTTTGTGTTATCAGTCTAAGAGTGGGGGATAATTATATACGACCAAAGATGATTGGAATTCCTATTCAATTTATGGCCTCATCTATTCATGAGTGGTTCAACTTGTCTTGAAATAAGTTGAAGAGTTTATGAATTCCTATCATAATTTTTTAGCATAAATCTTGACCATTGAAGTTGGAGATTAGCAACGATGCTTTAGTTCTTTCACTAGGAAGAAGTTAAAGGGCTGATTTATTTCAAGAATTAATACATGGACGAGATGATCAACATAAACTTAGATTGATGCCTTCGGTTTAATGATTTGGAAAGGCCTAATCATTTATGATCATGGACTGAAGTATCACCAGCATTTGTTGAAATTCTCTTCAACCGAATCTAAAGTAAGCTTGCAAAGTTTAGTTTAATAAGAGTGGGACCAAGACATTCCTAATGCATACATGTGGTGGGAGAACTGCAAGCCGTTTAAAGTCATGCAAATTTTTTTTTCATGTTCAAAAGAGCGTGATCAGTTTTGAAATTGAAAAGGATGCATGGATTTACTTTGGTTGACAATGGGCCCTTGATTAATGAAGGCCGACCATACAAATTCATGCAACACAAATATTTGCATTTAAGGAAGCCAAATGACTATTGAAAATTAGAATTTTATTTTAGGATCGGCTTGAATTTTTCTATTAGTTGGTCACATAGGATAAATCAATACATCATCTTGATGATGATTGGAGTTGATGGATGAGAATATGTTCTCAAAAGAGGCATTGATTCAAGTAGGACTAGAAAGGTTAGTCTAAAACAAATATGAAAGACAATATTGTTGGTTCGGCGATTGGATATAAAGTGTACAATTCTTTAGTTCTCTTGAACATTCAATTAAAGAATTGTAGGGGACATTGTTAATATCGGCCCAAAAATGGGATTTAAGAATTGAGCTTTGATTTGGAGCATACCCTGAACCCGTTTCGATTGACACAGTAAAACTCAGTCCAAACAGCAACTGCAAAGCAAGTTTTACAAACCACGAAGTAGCAGTTAGGATTTCTTTTAGTATAAATAGGTTCTTTAACCTCCATTCAGCCACACAAACATTTTATGAACAAAAACTGAATACACTCTTTTTTGTCTAGAGTAGTAATTTTTTTTAGTTGACGATTATCATACCTAAATACTCACCTTTTTAAGTTGACAGTTCATCATATATGTTGGGTTTATTAAATAACCCTAATTATGTTCTAATATAAATCCTAATAGGTAAAGGACCTTTGTAGTGGGCCTAATGGGCAAGAGCCCATTAACTGGTTCAACCCTAGTGTAAACCTATATATATGCTAGCTGGGGATAGCATGCTAGGTATTCCAAACTAGATACCTAGGGTGTAATGCTTCAAATTAATAGATTCAGCATTAAATAAGACTTACTCAAAATATTTAAAGCTCACTTGGAGTTTTCACTTAAAGAAAGTTTCATCTAAAATATAATCATATTTGTTGAAAGCAATATACCAAACCTTCTTATTAAGAGTTTTTCACCTCTTTTTATTAAGAGGGTTTGCCCCCGTGAGAGTTCAGCATAGAGTTAAGGGCGAATCAATGAATCGCAAGCTAGCGGTACATCAGTTATCTTCTCATTAAATGTTTATAACATATTATTACATCTTAGAATGACGCATCAACTTAAATTTGATAGGCAAGTCATCATTTGCTACGCAAGATATCTCGTATAAAGCAGTATAATGCAGACAAATTTAATAATATTGAGATATTAAAATGTCCCAAATTAAAAAATAGTTAAATAATAAAAAGTATATAGGGATTTAATAAATAATTACTTAATAATTAGTTTTAATTTTTAGTTATGATTATATTTTAAACTCATCATAAAGTCAATGTTATTTCTTATGAACCTAATCTCCTCTCATTTAATCTTTGTACCTATTATCGAAAATTTAATAAATAACTTATCACGCAAGCTGATAATGCGGCCTTGAACCCGCTGACACAATAACTTTCTTTTACAGATGTCCAATGAGGAATGAACACGTGGTGTTCCTACTACATTACAACAGTTACCTCTGCATATATAATTAAAAGTGAACTCCATAAAAGAGGGATTCTTTTTCTTTTTCTTCTACACATCTTCTACATACTCTTAAGCTACATCAAAGAGTTATTGTCAAGCTAAGATTTGGCCATCACATGCTATTTTCTCTTTATTTTCTCTGGTTCATTAAAGCCTATACTACTTTCAGCAATCATAAAATCATCTTTAATAGGCCCTAATCATTTGAGGAATTATTAGGCTCATCAACTAATATTTCAAAAACGACTATCATTTGAGAAAATAAAACAAGTCGAAATATTATTTAACAAAATTTTATTAAATATAATATCTCAATACTTTGAAAATAAAAATATTTTACAAATTTTTTTTTTTTGCATATATATTTTTTTTAGTGAACTCATAAAATATTTTTATATCACGTTAGATATAAAATTAATTTTTGCTCATATGATATAATTGGCGATGATTTAAAAAAATTTGACATAGTGATAATTCAAACATAAGATTTTCTATTATAAATTTTTATCACTAAAAAATTAAGCAGAACAGTACACCGTTAAACCAACCCTTTAAATTAAATTTCCCTTGCATATTACTAAATTAATGAATGGATTTTCCTTAATTTGTAATGATGGTATTGGTAGCATATATTATTTTGAATTTGTGTTTAGAATACTGAACCTATACTTTAATTTTCATATCTAATTATAATTTTATAATTTTGATGTATATAATGTCTCCAGTAAAAGGAGTTGATTTCTTTTACTTTTTAGTTATTGTAGAAGTTTGGTGGGGGATGATACAATACATGTTCAAACACTCATGAATTGCATGTATGATATCATTGTTTGATGATAATGACATCAGATATTATTTTTTTTTTTAATGATATTAGAGTGAAGAATACCGGAATGAAATAAAAAAAATTAATTTTGAATGTATCGAAAATTAATTTTATTTAAAAAATTAAGATTAAATGAGTTAAGTAAAATTTTTTATATAATTTATGGTATTTTTAATTAATTTTGAGTAGGTCAATAACTAATTTTTATGTAAAAAATTTAATTTAAATAAATTAAATAATTTTTTTTTATAAATTAATAATTTTTTTCCCGTCAAAATGACTAGAGTCTATCAGAACTTTATTCCTAAAATAATATGTTTTTATGGCTTAAATAATAAATATATTTGTGAGCAAGCCTCAAATCATAATTTGTGAAGAGAATAGTGCAAAGACCAACTTACTAATCCTAGAAAAAAAATTATTAATTTATAAAAAAAATTATTTAATTTATCAAAATCCGTGTTTTAAATAAAAAAATTTATCGTTCTACTCAATATTAATTTTTAACTCTAAAATAGTAAATGATATTTAAAAAATTAAAAAATTTTAATTTTTAAAATAGTATTTTTATATTAATATTATTTTTACATTTTCTTTTAAAATAATGAAGAACATTAGAAAACTCAACCTAATAAAAAACAGTCTTAGGAAATATTTTACAAAAAAGGGGCATCATTATTATGCTTCCGGACGAAATTGGTTATCCTTTTCATATGCATAATTATAATAAAAAGACTGATTTTTGTGTTTTTTTTGAAAAAAAAATGAGTGGGGGGGGGGGGGGGGGGGGGAGGGGGTGGAGAAAATAATAAATTTTACTAATAATTATCACTCATTGAAAGGGCAAAAATGAAACCACATAAAGTATCAAATAGTAATTCTAACAAAACAATCGGTGATAATAATAAATTTGAAAAAAATAAGTATGTTATTGTGTATTTTTACATAGTAAAAATACACAGCAACCCCTCATGTGGTCCATTTTAATTACTTAAAAATTTTTAAAAAATTATATTTTAATAATATTTAATATAATGAATTTATTAATATATTTTTAATTCTAAACAAAAATCATTTGAACTGCTAAAAATATATTGAAAATGCATTAAATTTAGATTGTTAAATATAATATATAAAATTTCTAATGCATTTTTAGCAGTCCAAATGATTTTTGTTTAGTATATAAAATACATCAATAAATTTATTACATCAAACACTATTAAAATATAATTTTTTAAAAATTTTTTAAAAATTTTTAAGTAACTAAAATGAGTCAAATTACACAGCAGTCTCCTCAATCCGAAGATAATTATCCGTATCTGTGGAACGAGGAAAGAAGATTGGAAAGATGAAATCAGAGCCGTTGATCAAAAGATACCATGATTCAAAAAAGTTAGGTCTTTTGAGTTTTAAGAAATTATTAGTTAATATTATAACATGCTCCTCCTATTACAATAAATTTCATGAAATTCATATGAAATTTTATAATGTAAATTGTTTTGTTCTCCCTTTTATTTAGAAGAGATAAGTAGATTTTTTTTTTTTTAATTCATCAAAGGTTTGATCAACCAAAATAATATTATAATTTATTAATAATTTTTATTAAATTAATAATAATTTTCATGATTAAAGACATTCGAGTTTAATCTATATTTATAAAAAGAAGACCTTTTATTTTTATTTATTTTTTATCAATTTATTTATAAATTATTTTGATTCATCAAATTATTTTTATAATATAATATACTTTTTTATTTATATTATTTTTTAGTAAATTAGTAAATTTATTTTGAGTTTAAAAATGTATTTTTTATTTGATTCCAAATTCAAATTGTAATTAAAAAAAAAAAGTAGACAATGGTTGATAGATCCTTATTTCTTTTCTTTACTTTTTCTTTCTAAAGTAATTGATTTTTTTTTCAATTTTTAATTTAAATATTATGTTCATATTATACATTAAATTTATATCCTCAAATTTATAAAAAATAAAATATGTATAACACAAGCACTAAACATATATTTATCAGAAGAAAAATTCATAATATAATAAATATGCCTATTCTCAAATTTTAGAGTGTCAAATCTCATATATCCAATTCAATAGTTGAATATAATAATAAGTGATTCAAATAATTTGAATTTTCTAATTATTTTTTTCTTTAAAATAAAAAATAATATTATACTAATAAAATTGCTTGATTAAAATAAA
This sequence comes from Aleurites moluccanus, assembly GCA_948193065.1. NCBI lineage: Eukaryota > Viridiplantae > Streptophyta > Magnoliopsida > Malpighiales > Euphorbiaceae > Aleurites > Aleurites moluccanus. The sequence goes on along the minus strand of CANXYC010540907.1, from coordinate 3,859 downwards.
AAGAATTGTTTTAATATGTATTTTATTAATAAATAGACATAATAGAAAAGAGTTTTGAACATGAACGAAGTGGTAATCAAATTTAAATGATTATTTAAATTTAAATTTTTATTTAATTTTGATTTAATTAAAATTAAATTTTTAAACAGTGTTATATTTAAATGAAAATTTTAATTATTGATATATTTAAAATTATTTTTTTAATTTTATTTTTTGTTATAATGCAATTAAAATATGTATTATTAAAAAAATTTATCATTTATAGAAGAAAAAGAGAAACAATTTTACATTAAAAATAAAAATAAAAAGGCCAAAAAGGCAAAGACATTAAGAGCAAGAAAAGACAAAAGTAACCAAGACTCACAAGCAAAAGAGGAAACAAAAAGGGTTAAAAAAGAAAGCTAGGGAGAAGAACCAGAGACTAAAGGCAGTCATCAATAGACTTAATTTCTTGGACCAAAAAAAAAAAAAAAAGTTGCGTGCGGGTGAGAATAATTAAAAAATTTTATCGAGTGGGTCCAGAATCCGACGTGGTAAAAATCCATTGGCTAGTACGTAGAGAGAGAGAAAAATTGAAAAACAAAAGAAAGCATATAGAAAGGGACTTGGGCTCTTCTCTCTATCTCTCTCTGGGTTTAGTAAGCTGGAAGGCGATTGGTGGCTTGGCCGTTCTTTTTTAGATGCGGAGAAAGTGGCCTTTGTTCTCTTCATTTCTGGCTCTGTTTCCTTCTCTTTTGGCTCTCTGCCGTCTATTTCCAGGGCATGGAAGAAGAGCTTCCTATGCTTAGGGAGCTAATCCGTGAGCTCCACGACCTCTTGAATCATTACGATTCTCTTCTTCCTCAACCTCCACATCCTCCTCCTTTTCACCTTCATTACCAGCCATTTCTCGAACTCCACCAACATCACAATGACAACCACAACAGGTCCCTCTCTTTTTCTCTCTCTACGTAGATCTCTTTCATTTCTTAAATATTTCCTATTTTAGGTTTTTTACTCATTATATTTGTGTATAAGTGTTTATTCTGTTTTATTTTGTTGATAATTATTTTTAGGCGGTTCAGTTTCTATCTAATTTTGATTGTGAGTTTGGTAAGTTAGGTGACCTTTGTGACTTACCTTGCCGTGTTCTCTCACGCAATGCGGTTTTTATGTTTATACTTCTATTTTATTTTTATTTAATTTAATTTTTAATTTCAAATTTTGGCTCTGATTACTTCCAGGGATAATTCTATGATATTATGGCATTGTCATTTATTTGAAATTAGAACTTCGTTTCGTTTTTAATCTGCAAAGGAATTTGAGTTTTCGGGGAATTTGATGTTCTTATAGACGGTATAATCAGGTTAATTAGTTGGTTTTGGCTATCAAATTGGTTATTTTGTAATATTTTATCACTTGGAAAATTTATAATTCTATTATTTGTTGATTATTGTGGTTGGTAATTGACTTTCAATCCTTAATTTTGTTAACTGTGTTTTATTCTTTTCCCCCCTTATTTACTATTTAGGGAGTGTTTTTTAATTTCGTTGCTTCATGCTGATTTTTTAAAAACATTATGATAATTAACTTGAATTCTGTTGATTATTTATGTTCAATTGATGACAGATTTATATATGGTGTGCATCCTTCATTGCATTATGCTATCCTAAATTAGGAAATAGGATCTTAGGCATCAAATCTTTGATCCTTTTTAATGCTTTAGGAAATCATGCATAAAATGGGTGTCATTGCTTTCTGAAAGGGGAAAGATAAAGAAGAAGAAACCCATATATTGGTTATAGGATAGCGAAATCCTGGGGATATTATGTGGCAGTGAATTATTGGACCCAGTTCTTCTTAGATTTATTCTTCAAGTACTTTGGGTCAAATAGTAATGCCTGCAGAGGCATGTCTTTGTCATGGATGATAAATATCTTTCATTGTATTCCATATTCATTTATCAATATGCAAATGCATGTATGCCAGCAAATTAGTTACTTATAGCTGATAGTGACAGAATGTCAAGTATCAACACTTTCTGCTTCCGAGATTTTGTGCCTCTTTATATTTGTTTTGTTTGTTTTTGTGCATGCATATATACATCTGGTTTCACTGAGGAGCATCTAGTACTATTATTAGATTTCCCTTCCAGTAATTAGTTTTTTGATTGGATGATAACATGCTCTCCTTGCCTTTGTAGTTCGTGTAACAATTTGTAACTGGAGCTGACATTTTAGGATTTGAAGTTTGGGCATTGGTGCTTCCCCTTAGGGATGGCACCTTGAGGCTCAATCAGTTGTGTCAATTGCATTTTGATATACTTGACGCCCGAGGTCGAACATGTATATATTGTTAATTGCACAAAAAATGATGTCTGCTCAAAAGAACTGATGATTAATTGCGTTTGTTTCATGAGAAATTCTTTTTGAAACAATTATTGCTTTACGCAGCCGCAGCTTCTGACCTAGGTGAGACTGCTGTGAGTTCTGTGACATGATAGTTGTGCTTGAGCCATTACTTTGTTAGAGAATAGAAGCCTGAATGATACTGTTTCAGTCAAGGCTGGTAGGAGGAGCTATATTTGTATTCAGGTAAAATTGTGTATAAAACAGGAGGAAAATCTAATACTTTTGGGCTTGTTGCAACCTTGCTAAGAGAAACAAGGGTGCGAAACTGCTCTAATGCCAATTGAAAATTCTTTCATGTATGCTTGAGCTTGTTTTACTTAAGAAGCCTGATGGTTTAGTAGGCTACAAGATCCTTGTAGAATTCTTTCTGATGTGATTAGGATCATGAGAAACTGAATTATTATTTTTTTTTTGAGCCATAAAAAATTTGATCCAATGAATTTATCATGCATGGTTTCATAATGATCATCTAAATATGGTATATTGTCAGGACATTGGAATGAAATCTTCTAGAATACATAGAAATTTCACTGACTTGGACATTCTATCTTTTTTGGTATGCTTCCAAATTCGTGGAATTTATGGACTACTTTGAATAAAAAGGAATTGTGAAATCTCTCATTCATTAAAATGACGAGTTTTATCAAATCTCCCCCCTGTAAGTGGTTCAGTCTCAAGGGATTCCATAGAATAATGCATTTGGCGAACATATGGGTTCTTTTCCCATTTTATCGGTCCAAATTGGTGATTTTTTCCCAAGATCCAAGATTTTTTTTTCAATTCCGTGATTGTAGCATTAATCAGTTGTGCATTGTAGTTTTTTATTTTGGGCATATGCATTGGGTACATACAATTACTCCATTTCAGCATTATAAATTCCTTTTTTTTTTTTTTCAACAGATGGTGTCCCCTAGATATTCATGATGGTTCTGCAGATGATTACTGTGATCTTGTGATGGAAGCTGGAAAATCTGGAAGTTTCAAGATGTTGGAAGCTTCCAAGCTTCCACCCTCAAAGAAATCTAGAAAGGAGCGGAACCGAGGAAAGTTACATGGAACTACCAGTACAAGTGAGGTTATGGAACAAGAAATTTGGAAAGAATTTCCAGAAGACCTTTTTGAAGCTGTCATTGCCAGGCTTCCTGTTGCAATATTTTTCCGCTTTCGCACAGTTTGTCAAAAATGGAATTCCTTGCTGAACTCTGAGAGCTTCTCTCAGCATTGTGCTCAGGTACCACAGGCCAATCCCTGGTTCTATACTATTACTCATGAAAATGTGAAATCTGGAGCCATGTATGATCCTTCCTTGAAGAAATGGCATCACCACACTATTTCTTCTCTGCCTGCTAAGATGATTGTCTTGCCAGTTGCTTCAGCAGGGGGTCTGGTGTGCTTCATTGATATTGGTCACAGAAACTTCTATGTTTGCAACCCTCTGACTCAGTCTTTCAAAGAATTACCAGCCAGGT
>CANXYC010540905.1:0-19840 GCA_948193065.1 Aleurites moluccanus | reverse complement strand
AGTTTATATATATAATCATGCATGATTTACATCATATATCATATAATATGTTATTTGGGATGATAAACCAACACTTGATATCCTAAAGTACCTACAATACATTTTTACCCCTAAATAAGCTTACCGAAATGACTTAAATCGACATAAACTTTGACTGGCTATAAAATGAAACTTAAAAAGCCAATTGAACCCCCACTTGGCCCAATCATCTATTTTTTCCCTAAGCTTTAAAATGGTACCTTATGGTCCACTTGAATCCATTGATACCATAGTTAACCAAAAACTATTCAAAAATCCCAAAACGGACCCGTAACGGCGAGTGCCAATTGCAGCAGCGCAATTGGGCCTGCCGGCCATTTTTATCACTTGACCTAAACTTGTTCTATTATTCATTATGGATATTTATTGTATTGTTCCACCCCCTATATGAGTTGAATTTATGCTATTTTTATTGTTCTTTTGAGACACACCCATATGGTATTATAATAGGGCTACCTCGATGGTGTTGCGAGTAATTCCATCGTGCACACTGATATTCATTGGATCCTTGCTATGGAGGGGTGTTTTATTCTCTAGCCGTAAGGATTGATCTCCCTTACGTACATTGGATTATGCACGATTGTGCTATTACAGTGTGATTGCACTTTTCATTGGACCCAATCCTGTTATATCATATGAGAGTTGACTCATACATTGGATATTCATATGGAAACCTGTTTCACCCCATATTTGCCATCTTATATTATTTCTATAGGTCATTTGTGAGTGATCATAGTATTATGAACATTTACTGTATTTTTATATATATAGATTCACTGAGTATTTTTATACTCACCCCCGTAGTTGTCATTGTTTTTCAGGGCCGCAGTGAGACTCGAATTCCATTGGCATTATCTATCATCGCCTTGGAATTTTGCTACTTGTATCATGTAATATTCGAGCCTTAAACAGTATATGTAAATATTTGTACATTATTAGAGATTCCATGGTACTGTAACTTAAATAGAGTCATATGTATGTGTGGTTGTATTTCTTTTAGTTTTACATATAAACTATACTATGGATGTGTATGGTTTGATACATATGATGAGTTGATATTGGAGGTTGAGTTAGATGTTGATAATAAAGCTATATTGGGAGTGTTATTTACTTTTTCTATAGTGGAATATAGTCACATATTAGAGGAAATGCTGTTAAAATTTCAATAAAAATATTAAGCTATATTTGATCATATAAATTGTTTGCCATGTCATACTGATAGTTGGGTTCTTTGTGGTATTAGTAGCTTAGGTAATACCCGTATTCTAGGACCATCACGGCTCTCAGGTTAGGTCGTGACATTTTATCTATATGATACAAGCCTTATTGATTTATTTATTGATTCTATATTCTTTTTCTGTTAGCAGTTTTCTTATTTTGTATTCCGGTGTGCAAACCTATTTCTTATTGTTTATTTACCAGCAGTTTATTGATTACCCAATCAATTTTCATTAGATGATGCATATTAGATTCACTGAGTATTTTATACTCATCCCATTAGTTGTTTCCCCTTTTTACAGGTGCAGAGTAGGAGGCATAATCCTATCTTTTGATTTCTATATGGATTCCTGCTACATCTAGTGACAGTGTAATTATTTTAGCACTGTATTTTTGTATATATTCTAATTGCTCCATGGTGTGTATTAATGGCATAGTTAAACTTTAGATATGTATGTATGACATAATATAGAGTTTAATTGTTATTATGGCATAAGATGATGATAATTACAGCTAAGTGCAAAATGAATTACAAACAGATAGACTACATAATACAGAATGCCATAATGGATATTAATTAAGTAATTGATTAATAATTTGATAGTAATTGAATATAGTATGTGATACTGGGTTCTATGGGTGTCGGTCGCTTCTGGCATCTCCTGCATCCTAGGACCGTCATGTTCCGAAATCGGGACGTGACACTTTGACTTTGTCCCTGTCATCTGCCTCTACCTCTACTTCCTTTATCTTTATCCTCTCTTCTATTCATCTGTATTGTAGGCTTTGAAATTAACATAGTGGTCTGTTGTTTAACCCACATAGGACAATCCGTGATAAAATGCCCTTACTGGCCACATCTTAGATATGCACCAGTCCGTATTCTACATTCTCGTTCATGTCTCCTTCCATAGTAATCACATACAAGAATATTAAATCCAGATGATGATGATTCCATAATATTTTCAATTTGACTTATCCTTTGATTACCTATCTATTGCCTTTGTTCAGTTCTAGTCTCTGTCTCTATGGATTTATGTTGTAAACTCCCTTTACCTTTTCTCTGTTGTCCTCCCATTCCATCTTTTCTTCTTTGTTCCCTTCTTGATCTTTCTTCATTGTACTTTTCTTCCATTTGAATAGCCTTATCAATAATCTTCGTCAATGAAGTAAATTCAGTAAATAACAAAGCATTATGCAAATAGGCATGTAATCCATGCCTAAATCTATTGATCAGGTCTTCTTCGGTCAATACTATATGGCTCACATGCTTACTCGGTCTAATGAACTCATTTGCATAGTCTTGCCCACTAAGATTTCCTTGCTCCAACTATTCAAATTGGATTATACTTCTTTCCCTTACACCTTCAGTCATATACTCATCTATTAAGTCGTTCTAAATTATGCCTAGGTCGATGGTGCATCACTATACAATTGTTCCTCCATATGCCTAACATACTAGTTCTAAGCATTTCCTTTCAATAATAGTCTAACCAAATCTACTACCCTGGCATCTGAATATGGTAGCCTTCTCACTACTTTTTCCACTTGCTCTAGAAAATCAGTAGGCTCCTCAATCTGTTCTTCCTTCAATTATGGCAATTTTAGCTTTAGAAAGCTAAACATACTTACTCCACCTTCATCTATCATACATCGACCTTCCTAAACTACATGTTCACCTGCACAACAATTGGTGGCATAGGTGTTGATGGTGGCATTGTTTATCTCTCTCTTCTCAATTCTTGTATTTCCCATCTCAATTCTATCATCACTTGCATTATCTCTAGTCTCCAGGCATACTCATCCTCTCTAACTTCCTTTATCCTTCTCTTGGATTTAGGAGGATCCTCTGATTCCTCACTTAGCAATGATTCATTTGAGGCAACCTCTGCCTCTCTACTAGTCTCTTTTTCCCTCTCACATCTATGGTCATTGGCATGTCCACGTCTCGCCAATGATATTCTAATCACTACAAGACAAACATAATGATATACCGTGTCATGAATATCGCAAGATATACATATATTAAACAATTGACGAGACAAAAATTCCTATGCTCCATGGTTCACCTATACCTTATTGACACATATCTATATGCTACCAATATATCTATACTCTAATACCACCTCTGTCACGTCCCAAACTTGGAACATGATGGTCTTAGGATGCAGGAACAACTTAAGGCTACCAACACCCATAGAACTGCTGCTTATGACTTATCATTATTCCTTGGTATCATAGTCTAAAATCAATTCCTCAAACTATCTGTCAAGATAATGCTATACCTATCATCTCATATCATTCATTTGTCATCATCACTAAACAATCTCATATTTCTGAAAACCATACATTCTAGATATCATTTACTTCTATTCTTATACAATATTTTATACATTACTAGTATATCTATATACAGTACCATAGAGCTTCTATGAATACAAAGGAAAAGCATAAACTTTGACATTTATATTGCAATAGATAGTCTAGTCCTAGCTGAGAATATCTAGGAACCTCTTACTTCTGACATGAAAATGTTAAACCATTGAAAAGGTGAGTATAAAAATACTCAATGAGTCAAATATATATTACCATACAATTAAGCTTGGTATATAACAAAAAACCAATAAGGGTCAACAAGTAGCTCATTAGGTTAACAATAAAGGTTAAACAATGAATTCAATGGAATTGCACACCAAATGCTTAACTTATATGTAATCAAGTAGAAAAGACAAGTACTATTAAAATGTTCAAGGTTGAATAGTCAATCTGAATGGAAGGATCAAATAAAATCAATAAGCCAATGGAATGATATAAACATGTAGATATAACAGATAATGGGCCTTGAACGCATATCCTTTTTCATTACTGCCAATAGATAACATAAGGCATGCCAATACCTTATGGCTAGGACTTATCCCTTCCCAGTTAGGATTATAATGTTCATTGTGCACAATGTCGATGGTGCTCACCCACTACCTCATCAGTAAGGTAGCTCTATCATATTAACACATATAAAGATAGAAAAAACTTATATCAAGTGCCAAAAGGCCAATGGAAATAACAAGGTGCAATAGTATTCTCAATGAGCTCATTATCTTTCTTTCATTCAATTTATATCAATATGGTTCAATGAACAAGTCTTAGGATCATCAACTGACAAGTCAAATAGCATGGAACACAAATTTGAGCTAGGTACAAAAGTAGTCAAAAAGGGTCAATTGCGCTGGTGAGAAAACTAGTTACATGCGTTGGCAACAATGGCATTCAATTGGTAAGCTCGTGAAAAAAATACAAAAGGACTTTTATCGAACACTTAGTGTACAATTTTCAATCATCAATTTGGAAGGGTTAAAAGGTAAGTTAAATAAAATTAATGTTTCAAAAATCAAGTTCACAAAGCTGTCAATTCAGGGGACATTTCATATCAAATCAAATAACAATGGAATAATTCCATTTATGGCTTGGATTCAAGAACAATTTCAAACGGAAAACCAATATACAAGGTTTGGCCATTTCAGGTTCAAGGTTCAAATCAATTTGTTTATTCAATATCAAGGTTTATTCATGCATAAAAATATATAAATGACTCATCTAAACTGTTAGTTCGATAAAAAAAACTCCTAAAACTCCAAGTTGTCAAATTATGCTCACTCATTTTGCTGGACAGCAATAAACTAATTATTTGCCATATCAAATAATATCATATTGATATGAAATTTTTATGAGACCTAGCTAACATACGTATCATATTAAATTTTATCTAAAACAAATATTATTTTCTCTATGAATTAAAAATATTACAATAGAGATAATATTATGTTTTACATAGAATCACTCTTTGGCAGCCTTGATTCAATTATATATATCTCTAGCTACAAGTATCCAATCACTTCAATTTTTTTTTTATATTAAATTAGACATATGAGCTAAAATATATCCAAAATTTAGCTTAATATCTACTCTTTTATTATATTTAGTGACTACCTAAACTTACTATGTTCCTAAGTAATAGTCAATACGGGCAGGTTCTATTTTCTTGGTTGCATCTCATAAGGTACATATTCAATTGAAAAACTATTTTACAGACATCTAGATAACACATATTGGAATATTTTTTATGTTTTATACTTTGTCAAAATCATTCTTTAAGGTCATCAAAACTCAAGTGTAAGTTTCTGCCTTAACATGTGTTTAACAATGAAATTTTTAACAACTACTACTATATAGCTAAAATAGATGGAAAGAACAAGGAATTAATCAATTTACCTCTTCTTCCTCAAGATGTCAGAAACCATAGGTCACTTCCTCTTTAAATTTTTCTTGGTTTCTTTAGGAATCTTTGGTGTAGGTTAGGTTAATTCAATGTTTTACCAGGTTTTCCATCAATTTTGCTTAGAAATTTGAAGAAAAATGGAGGAGATTTGTAGAAGTGAGGTTCAACATGTTCAACAATGGAGGAAGGGAGGAAATTTTTGAATTTTTGAAGAATTAGAAAGAATTTATATTAATTAACTTTTAGGTAATTTTATTTTTCCCCTCGGCACTTCTCGTATTCGCACCTTTAACCTAAAACTTTTAACTATTTATCTTTTGGTCCCATTTCAATTCTGAAACAATATTTCTTATATTTCTTGAGCTTATGAGTCTAATGGTGATATTAATTATTCACATTTCTGAACCCGTTCGTTAATCGAAATGTCGACGTGCTTACCTACTTATCGGGTAGGTTTTTGCGGTTTGTCCTAATTTTCACATATGTTATTCATATAGTTAAATAAAGTATTTTCATACTTAAATGAAGTATTATGAAGCTTAAATGGATGAAGTTTTATGATGTTACAGTTTCCTTCTCTATTTGGTAAAGTTCTTAAATCTTTTCCAAAAGATGAACAATAGAGAGAAGAGAGTTGTAGTTAAAGCTTAGGCTGCTACTGAGGAGCCAGTTGTCCCCAAAGAATAGGCATTTATAATTCCAATAGAGTCGACCCTTGGCATCTAGGCAGACTTAGGAGGGACAAAGAGGTGCCAAAGGAAGCACCAAAAGGTTATGACACATTTATGATGGGGTTGAGGAGGATTCTGTAAGATATGATTTAGATTGCTCCATAACATCAACAAGCTTCGCTTCCCTAAGCTATTCCAACTACAATGCTTGAGCCTAGTAGCAGAGCTACTTTTGAGAGGTTTATAAATCAGAGTCTTCATACTTTTGATGGTAACGAGGATGAGGTTCATGAGTTCTTGGACATAAATCATTTGATTTGTCAGGATCTAGATTGTCTCTATCATAAAATTATAAATTTCACTAGCCGCAGGTTGTTAGGTAGTGCTCAAACCTGGTTTAAAGATTTTATAGGTGATCAATATCGAACAATAATTGGGATGAGTTTCAGAGAGAATTTACTGCTATGTTCGTTCCACCCGAGTTTATGGAAAGAAAGATTTTGAAGTTTGAGAATTTGAATAGGGGTACTATGGTTGTTCAAAGTACACTACTAGATTTTTAACATTGAGTAGATAGGCATTTACTTCCATACCTATTGATAATTTCTATACTTCAATGGTTTGGGTGACCCATATACCATCTCAATGCTCAAAAGTATCAGGGTAGGAGTTTCTACGAGGTGGTGGATTCAGCTCGAGGATATATTTTGCTAAGATCGCAAAGTAAAAGAAACTCTGAAGATAGAGCAAACAAGAAGGTTAGAGTTCTTTAGGTGTTAGTGGAACCTTTGTTATGGGCACCTACTCCACTCGACAACAAGGTAATTAGACATATATAAGTAAAGGAGGATAGAGACATAGTCATGATTATATTAATGGCGGTCATAGTTCTGGTTAAGGCAACACAAGGTCTAGTTTAGGTACTACAATTTATAAAAAATGTGGTAATATCCATTAGGAAAAAGTCCTACAGGCCTTGTTATATGTTATAATTGTCCCCAACCTAGTCATTTTGCCAAAAATTGCCCCCAATCTGGAGGACAACGTGCCTATAATCAGGGTTCTATGGCCAGTATGGCTCAACCTATACACAACTCGGGATCTTTTCAGTTTGGTGGATGATTTAGAAGCGGTTTTGGGGGAAGAGGCAAAGGTCAGAATCAAGTTCAAGGTTCCAATTTTGTTGGAAAGGGCCAGAGTTAAGGGCAAGCAAGGATCTTCACTTTTCATCATTAGGATGTGCAGACCTCGAATGTTATAGTGGCAGGTATCATTTCTATCTATACTTTAGAGGTAATGTGTTGCTAGATTTGGGTGCTACACACTCCTTTGTATTCCCCAATTTTTTTTCGAGCTTGACATGATGCCTATTAGTCTTGGGTGTTCATTTTCGGTTGCCACTCCAATTAGTGAATCCTTACTGGTGGACACAACTTTTCATGTGCGCCTAATTCAGGACAAGGGCGGAGTCTTTCCTGCTGATTTGATTTTGTTGGATTTTTGATATGGATTAGTTGTTAACCAATTATACCATCTTTGATTTTCGAATCAAGGAGGTTGTTTTCTGTATACCCAGTGATACGGAGTTTTCCATTTGAGGTGATAGAAATGTTCCTCCATATAACCTTATGCCAGCCATTAGTGCTAAGAAGATGTTGCGACGTGGCTGCCAGGGTTATTTAGCTTTATTTAGAGACATTACTTTACACTTTCTCATTTCAAACTAAATTCCCTTTGCGAGAAAGGTGAACTATGCAAATTTTGACTCACATTCAAAGGGGTATGTAGGCATGCTAATCTAGCATCAAATCCAAAAAGACCAAAAAACAAAACCTTTTTACCCTTTTAATTACTTTAATTTTGTATTTATTTTAATGTAATATTGGGGAATGTGTGATCAATCTAGAACCCATAAGAGTTATAATTGATATCCCCTATTTTAGTATTTAAATATAATTAAATTATCGCTTTAATTTCTTTACTGCTTTGAATAAATGGTTTATTGTTTTATTTAAATTTATGATTTAATTATCACTTTCCATCTAATTAAAATTCCATTCAAGTAACTATTCATATAAAAATAATATTTTCAAGTCATAATTAAATTAAAATCCAAATCACTATTGCTTATAATCAAGAACCTAGTCACTGAATTCAAATATGATTCAGTGTTCTTTTCATTAAATTGTAATTTGGAGTCAAAATTAGGTTTTTTCCTCATATTTTTTAACAAAAATAAATTAAGGTAGCGACTCGCAAAAAGTCCCAAAAATAAAAGAATCATTTGCAGAACACGATAAAGGGCAACATTTGATCTCGATCCGTGAGATTTAGCCCCAAATAGCATTTTGATTCATAGTGGATTAGATGATGTGTTTAGACAAGACCTCATGGTTGGCAACTCCACTGTCGATAAAACATTTTCTAAAAGAAAAATAATAAGAGGACTACCAATTGGTTAAATATTTTCAAAATAACTTTAATTTGCTTTCATTTTAATTTTGACTTTAAATTTCATGCATCATTTTGCATAGGTTCTTTGCCTAAACCATTTATAAAAATTCACCTTTGGATTTTGAGTAGTATTGATCTAACAACTCTCTTTAAGTATGTTGGGAGATAGCAAAAGCATCCACCCCATAATGAATCTTTAATCTTTTTGAAGTATAGTGGGCAGTCGCACTGTTGGATCTATGTGAAACTCATTGTTTCACATGTAGTTAGATATATCACTGTTCCAGTGTGACGGATATCCAATATTCAAACCACTTATACCATACATATAATGAATTTAGAACTCATACCCTAGGTTGTATGCACCATAATGATTCAAGTCATGGTATGATCATAAACCAATTCTCAATCATGCATCCATAATGCATAAAGCATACATTCCATCCCAATAAGTCTAGATTGTAACTTGAACCAGATGATAGTCAGCCTAAGTCTTAAACATTTTTTCCAATCATATGAAACCTTTCAACCATTACTCTAGGGCTTAGAAACCATAAGTCCTAAATGCTTTCATCCATAAGCTTAAAACCTTCTAGCCCACTTCAAGTTAGGAAATCATTTTCCCTTAGAATTTGCATCCATACCTTAAAATCTAGAACAAAGTTAGGTTTTCTTTTCCATGCATTAACATTTTTCTTTATTTTACCATAAAGGTACTGATGACCAACCCGACCAACCTGGATGCCATGATCACACTCTTCCCTGCCATCCTTAAAAGCAATAAAATTTTCAAGCCACCCTAGATGCTCAATAAATTAGTTTCATCAACTCCCTGAATTCCCAACACCAATCTATCATCGACGAGGTGAAGAGAATAATAAACCTACCCCATCCATCCACATAAGTTTACCAAACCAACACCACACCATCATTTTAAATAGCCAATCCTTCCACCCTAAACCATTTCCAATCAGGAGAAACCCCAACAAAAAAATAACTTCTAGGCCAATTTGAAACAATGGAGAAACCTATAAAATCCTAAAAAAACCACAACGACCTAATTAATGCAAATACCCTAATCTTGTTCCCCAATGTCAAATTTTCATCCAAATTCAAAATGTCTGAAACTGACCAGTTTGATGGAACCACTTGTCCCAAAACCTATGTAAAAATATATGAGGGCAATGAAGCCTTTGGGACTAAGCAATGAGCTCCTTACTCTGATTCATATAAATTATAAAAGCTTGATTCTTTTTGAAAACCAAAATCCAAAATCTTCTTTTAGAAACCTAAAAACTTGTTTTCTTAAGACTTTCTCTAAAGAATACAATAAGAAAGTTCTTGTTTGTATTCTTTGAGGAAAAAAAAAAAGCAATTTCTACATTGAATTAAGAATTGATTCAATCACTTTTGAAGAACAAGCAACTCAGCTTGCATTGACTTATTTGAGTTTGAATCCTTCCTCAATCATCAAAAGCAACGCCCAAGGTCTAATCATTGGATCTTGTTGTCTTGAGTTTTGGTTTACTTTCATTAAATTTCTTTAAATAAATATGTGATACTTTGTATGATCATATGGATTTATGGTGATTCATGTCACACAATCCATATGAGCTACATTATGATTACATATATGTTCACCCTTTCATGTACAAAAATATTTGATTATTGCAATGGAGAATATATGAGTTAAGCATGTAATGTTGAGTTTAGTTTGCATGAACTTTAGACTTTCTTTGTAATATAATTCATCATGACATGAAACACACATACATCTTTGAAATTGACTATTTTATTAATCAAAATATATATTTGAACTTATTTATAACATGCAAAGAGATTTATGACTTTGACATTGATTTATATTGAGTAAATATGGTCAAAAGGGCCCCGAAATCGATTCTCCATTAAGCAAAAATAGCCAAAAGGGGCATGAAAATTTAATGCTTAGGGACAAGGGCAGCCCGACTCTTGTGTCGGGTCGAATGGACCTTGCAAAGTGTCAGCCGGACCTAGAGCAGAGCCGTTGCATTTTTATGACTTTTTCTTGATTCTTTCATGACTATTTATGTTTGGATGCTTCATATGATTAATATATATTTAAAAATCCTTATTTATATGTATATAGGATGTCATTAGATTATATTAGAAGGTTTTGTATGCCATGAACAACAACTTGTTACTCATTTAATATTAATAGTGTTAAGTTATTTAGTTTGCATCTTAAGCATGATTATTTGTATGTTTAGCTTGATGTAGTGAATATGACATATCTAAATATTTGTTAATAGTATTAACATGAACATATTAAGATATTTAGCTAATGCCATGTTAGACTCATCATGATCAATGAAATGTTTAGTGTGATCACATATGGTTTAGCATGATTAACATATGTAATAACCTTGACATGAATTGTTTATTTTAAATAGATAATATATGATCATATCATGAAGTTAGCTATTGTTTTTAATAAATGCTTTAAGTAAATAATATGTATATGAAATTTGAGTATGATAATTAGAATAAATAAAGGAAAGCATGATTGTTATATGAAAGATTGCTTGTTGTTAGTCATATAAGCTAGTATGAGCATGCTTAGAATTACATGATTCAATATGTTAAATAATCTATTCTAATTTGAATATATTAAGACTTGTGTAGTTTTAGCATGTTTTCTTGATCTATAAATATGCAAATATGAATTTAAACATGCTATTGGTGAAGGCATGATTTAAGTGAATTTGTTTGTTATTTGCAAAATATTAGTGTTTGTACTCGTTTGTATAGACTAATCATGTAGGATCCTGTAATACCATAGCAAACAGAACAATAGATAGTGAGATAGAATAGTAGATAATACATAGATATAGTGAATTACAGTGATTGATGAAACATTAATTGAAGTATGAATAGACTTAATCGACTATTGAAATATACAGAAAATGATAGAGAATAATATTCAAGAATTTTTGAGTCTCAACCAGGCCACTTTTGAGACATTGTCCCGGATAATGCCGGTGTTAATTACACTGTCGGGGAAATAGCAGTCTGGCAAATTTAAGAATTTCTGACCCAGACTTGGGGGAGATCAAATAAGTTAATTTTATGTGAAATTATGGTGAAAAGAAAGAGTTGAAAAATATTTTGGAATACTGAAAATAAGAGTAATGGCAAAATTATAATTTATGGCAACTTTGGGGGCAATTTTAGAAATCCACTATCTAGGATCCAGAAATGACCCATAACTATTTTTAAATGATAGAAGAACTTAAAATAAGATATTTCACTCCCAACACTTGAGGTTAAATCTAAACAGAATAGACAGAATAAATTACAGAAAGTTTTGGGGTCAAAAATGCAAATAAGGAAAATTTTAGGCCAAAGTACAATTAAACAAAGTTGTGGGACCCACCCTTTCTAGAAAGGGAGCTCGATGGCTGGTCATGGTGGTGAGGAGATGATTTTTTTTATAGAAAATAATTAATTAATTTATCAATTAATTGAAAAGGTGACAAATAGCCAGAATTCTAGAGAATTCTTTTTTTTTTTTTTTTGTCTTCATTTCTTTTTGAGTTGGCTTTTGGTGTATATAAAAAGAGGACAGAAATAGCTGTTATAAGGAGTTTGGCCGAACCACTAATGGAGAATTACCAAGGAAATAATTCTTCTAACCTTTCCAAAGAAATCAACAAAAAATAGATAGGAAATTGAAGAAGGAAGAAGTTTTATGAAGAAAATAGATAGAATTTGGTGTTCAATCATTTGAAGGAGCAAAAGAAGAGGGCAATTCAAGTGTTTTAAATCAAGGTAATGATTCTAAACTTATCATTTTTAATTTTATTTAAGAGTTCTAAGGTTTGATTTGGCAAATAATTGAGGTAATTAAGTTAAAAATGTAAAGAATGAGCTAGGGTTTATATAGTTTCTGAAATCTAATTTGAGGCAGTAATTTGTGGTTAATATTATGAAATTTTAATGACTAAATTTGAGGATGGACAAAACATTAAGTTGTATATAAACATGTTAATTAGATATCTGTAAAAGAAATTTATAAAACTAGAAGTGAGGTAAGAGTTATTGGGCAAAAACTGTGACTGACCTGAAATTAGGTTTGCTGAACAATGTTACTGTATTTTTATTGTACATAATAATAGAGATAGAATTAGAAGAAGTATTCATATAAAAATTGTTCATTTATGTATTATCTATAATCTTGTAAAAGGGTTTTGAAATTGGATTCGTGGTTTATGAGATATTAGGTCATAAATATAATCTGTCCGGATTGACTGATAAACAGAACATAGGCTACTGTTTTCTATAGATATGGGGACCTTAAATTCTTAATTATAGAAAGTGTTAAACATGAAATATGTTCATTTATATGTTATCTAAATTAATATAAAATAATTTTATAATTGGATTAATACAGAATTATTTATAGACATAGAAACAGGGTCTATTCGGATAGAGATTTCAGAACAGTAGTTTCACTTTGGAAATTCACTAATAATTTTTCAGTGATCCAAAAATTATAAAATTTGGATATGTTATAATCTTATATGTATATTTTCAATATAAAAAGGAATTATAGTAATTGGTTAAGTATTGATTGAGTTATTAATAAAAGAATAGAATCTGCCAAGTCAAAGTTGCAAGGCAGAATGCAGGCAGCAAGACTGGTTGTAAAACTAAATTTAAATTAATACCATAAATTGTATAGCTGTGGTATTCATGTTAATTTTGGATATGTTAAATTTTGATATGTCTAATTTAATTAGGAACAAGAATTGAAGCAATTGGATAAGTGTAGAAAGAGATATGAGTAATAAAATATAGGCTACCAGTAAAGGTTTTTTATTGGAATAACCTAAAACTTGGAAATTTGAGGAATTTTCTTTAATAGAAGTATAAGTAATGTAATTTTATGTTAAATAGTATCTAAATAGAAATTAATTGGATATATAGAGTTAAAAATGAATAAGAAACATGATGGGTACCATAAGAGATAAGGCAAAGAATCAAGGATAAAGGAAAAGGAAAATGTACAAGTCATAAGCTAAGGTGAGTAATGTATACATCATTATGCATACTTATATTTTGATTTGTTGACCCAATCAGCATGTTTCCTTCTTGATTAAATGCCTCTTGTTATTTTTGATCATTCTTTGATCTTTTTAAAGATTAAAATGATCCATATCCATTTATTATTATTGAAATTTGAAATGCCTATTGGATTTGTTCACATTGAAAACCCGAATCATGATATTGTATTTGATGGGTCATGTACTCAAATTGCTTCCAAAAGTACGCACACCAAATGTTTAACCATATACCATGATATTTATTATTAATTGCTACTCTTATATTAAGTAAAAAAACCGATATATGATTAATGAAATGTATTGACACTGATTGACAAGTAAACCCATGTGTATCGATTGAAAGCCATTGTACCATAATGTTCCTAATGTATATTGGATATTGTTAATAATTTCCATTGGCCTATTTACATGAGATTTGACAGAGCTGCCTCACCGATGGGTAGTGGGTACATACCGTTAGCAATATGCACATTGACTATACGTGATACCCTAACTGGGAATGGTTAATTGTCCTAGCCATAAGACCCAATCAGTCTTATGTATATTGATACATATGATATGAGTTTCATGGCCCTTTATCTGTCTTATCTACAAGATACGAGTATTGTTTACCTGTTCATTGATTCCAAGCTTATATCTTATTGCTTACCATTGATGGCCAATCTTTCATCAATTATTGTTTATCATCGATTTGATTGTTACCTATTCCAAACTTTCAAAGATATTTGGTGTGCAAATTAATTAACCTTGACATGCAAAAATGGATATATTGATATCCATTCATTGTAATTATTGATACTTGACTACCATTGTTATCATTTGTTATCATATGCTTATATCGCCTATTTAATAATGTATACATGCTCACTGAGTATTTTATACTCACCAAATAGTGGTTTATAATTTTTTCAAGGATGAGATAGAGGAAGATGATTCCAAGCTAATTTCTTTTCCAACTTGGGATGTCAAGTATATCGAGGTAGAATTTTATTCTCTAAAGGTCGTGAGTGTCAATTCTTGGAGCTCCATGGTACTGTGTATAATTAGATAATTAAGTACTTTAGTGATATATGAACAGTGAAGTGTCACGAACCCATCCCGGATCGCGATAGTCCTAGGGTGTGGGAGATGCTGAGGCGACCAACACCCGTAGAACCCATCAATCACTACAATGCAATCATATTATCGCAGCGGAAACATATCTTACCCATCATCAATCAATAACAGAATATATAACCATTCACTCACATAATCACTATTTATTCTGTCACTCTGTCATTCATTCTGTAACTTCCATATCTTATACATTTATACTCCAATATCCATACATACATCTTCATACACTAACTATACCGTACAAAACCCATGAAGCAGCTAGGATATGAACATACAAAATAATACAGTGTTCATAATATTACACTGACACAAGATTTGTAGAATCCACAGAGAGCCAAAAGAGCTGGGATATCTGCCTCTTACTCTGTACCTAAGAGGGTAAACAGTGAGAGGGTGAGTATATATGATACTCAGTAAATCTAATATGCATCGACAAATGATAGGAAATGGAATATCAATAAGCAGTTGGCAGATGAAATAATAATATCAGTCTGCTCAGAATCTCTGTCATACAGAAGCAAATCAAAAATAACTATAAGTAAACAATCATATCAATAGAATCAATATCACATGAATGAGATGGAAATGACAAATATAAAGCCATGAAACGCATAGAAATGTGTCAAGCACAAATCATTATATATATATATATATATATATATATATATATAAAAACATAAGATTGTACGGGTCTTATGACTAGGACATCCCTTCCTAGTATAGGGTATCAATTAATACAATGTGCATAAAGCCGACAGTATGAACTCACTACCCTCTCAATACGGCAGCTCTGTCAAATCACCTCGGAATCAATAGAAGCGATAAACACATCAATAGATACCATTTCAAACTAATGGCATCGGCAAGTATCAATAACTCATTAAAAATCAATTTAATAAGCATAAAGTCAATAAGACATCAATAATAATCAATTAAACGATGACCAAAGGTCTAACAACCAATAATGGAAACAAACATAAATTGGTCATTTGCGGCCAAAAAGTTGACGCAATTGGCATGCCATTGTCGCTGGCGATGGTGGCATTCAAATGGTTGGCCTACGGATTTTTCGGCATGGTTTTGGTGCAACATTGACATTGCCCCAATTATCAACAAATATATACATGGAAAGCAATTTATAGACAACAATCACAACTCAATAATCTTCATCAAGCATATCAATTTGGTATGGGAAACAAGTCCAAAACCAAAGTACAAAATTAGGCATTTTGCCACAAATAGGGTTCAGCCAAAATGGTCATTTTGCATATGGATTTGAATTGTCATTCTAACAATTTAGGCATGTAATTTGATACATAAAAGACTCACCTAGCCCTCCAAATCACCTAACAAAATTGCATTGCTACTAAATTCCTCAAATTCTCACAATAGGCAAAATCGACAACTTTCTCCAACCAAATTTTGTACAACAATGTGAACATCAATTAAACACCAATAAACATCCAATTAACTTATTCTATAGTCAATTTACACATTCTAACTCATATACACAAAATCATTTCGCACAACTTCACTTTAAGGTTTGGAAATTGGGGAAAATTGCTTAGTGCATCAATTGATGCAATTAAACCATTTACCTAATCCTACCAATATCTAATTAACCTAATTAAACCATAAAAACCAACAAATGAACAACTTACCCAAAATACCTCAAATGGTCAAAATTCCCATTTCCTTTGTTCTTGAATTTCCTTGAATTTCTATGGCTTAATTTGATGGATAATGGTTTGTATGGTGTTTAATTCAAGTTTCCATCACTTTCTCTTCACAAAATCAAGAAAAATCAAATGGAAAAGGGAAATGGAACTCACGGATGGAAGGGAAAAATGGCAAAAATTTTCTAAGTCTTGCTTATATAGTAAGACAAAAATAGCAAATTTCACTTTTAATCCTCCAACTTTCCTTAATTTGCTTTTGGTACTTTTTCACTCGGTAATTTATTTTGACAATTTCATCGGGAATTGGATTTCAAAGTGAATGTTCAAACATCTTATTTTTATTAATACTAATTAATAAAAAATAGTTTCAGAGTTATTCTGAAACTCAGACTGTTGAATTTCCACTATTCCCCCAAAGTTTCCTTTATTTGCAGTTTTGTCATCGCTTACTTTATCAGTGTTCTTAAACATTTTTTCTCATCTTTCTTTTTACTGTATTTACACATGCATATCCATTATTATTTACCCTCCAACCAAATTCAGAAATTCATCCGTCGATCGTACTGTTATTTTTGCCGCAGCGATATCGATACCAACAATTTTCAAAAAACAATTCTCATTTTCACTCTAACTAAGTTTCTAAAATTATTTTAAGATATTTCTATAATTTCAATCCATATACTGAGAACTTATTTCACAAAAATATGTTATGCATATATAGGGTATTACATGAAGTAATTGACATTTAAGTGACGTTAAAATGTAATTTGATTTGTTATTAAAGTTTAGTAATGAATGACTATAATGTGTAATGCTTAATGATAATGATAGTGAAGTGATAATGACAATGATACGAAAAAAGCTAAAATGAAATTTTTATGTTTTGAAAAAGATTTAGAAGTGTCATGTATGACTTCTAAACTGTAAAGTTAAAGGTATAAGGATGACAAATTATTGGGAGTATAAAAATAATTTTAGTGCACACTATGAAATTTTTGAGAGACCCGGTTTTGGGTCGAGAATAGCATTAAAATTACAAAGAAAATTCTGGCAAATTTCTATAAAATTTATAAGTAATAAATGAAATTTAAGCATTAATGAATGAGTTAAGGATGTATGATTGATAACTGGATTGTTCATGGGTTCTACGGGTTTCAGGTGACCTTAGGTCTACATGTGCCCTAGGACCGTTGCGGCCTAAAAGTGGGTCGTGACAGATCCCCATAGAGGAATGAATGACATAATGATCGAAACCGGACACGTGCTTAACTGGAAGGAAGAGGGGCCACTGGAGAGCCAGGTCATGAAGTTTCGTCTTTCACCACATGCTCCGCTGCCACACGTCATCCAATCAGTCTGCTTTGGCGATCCTCTGGAGCAATTTTTGGCCAGCTCTGGTCTCCTTTCCTGACAATATTTGTACTACCGGGTACCTCTCCCTCTAAGCTTTCATTTGGTACCTCATTTTCAATTTTTGGACTAACTTGAATTTTGGTCGGAATCAATTGACTCGCAGTTGCCGCAGTAGTTTTCTGGCGATTTTTATGAGTGAAAGAGAGTAGTCAGTATTTTCAGACTCCACATATCAAAACAAGTCATTTGACATCACTTTCATTGTAATCTTCCATCATTGGGGATTTTTCAGTGATCCCCTGTGATCGACCATTGAGTATCAGAGTGTGGCTCCAAAATTATTTTGATTGTGCATTTGATGATTAAAGTCTATAAGTGATGTATAAATAATTTTGGGATGATTTATGATTGATAAAGTGAGACTGTAAAATATTAATTAAGATAATTAATTTACCATGCATTATGGCTTCGATGTTTGAAATAAGTGTTTTCAATTCGAGGAGGCCCAGTTGGGGTATATGTTGTTATGTGGAGTTTATCGTTTATTTTCGGAGAATTAAGTTATTTTAGTGACAGTCTACTTTTTTTAGTTATTAAATTACTAAGGCATCTTATTTGTATGTATATGAGTCGTATTATTTTGTTGACTACATAACAAACTATGATTGTTGGATGGAATTAGGATGAGGAGGAGTCACTAAGATGTTGATCTTGATAATACTGGATATGTGTATATTATGGTGATCATGTTACCCAGAGACGGAGGTTATTGATCATTCTTTGCACTGCTCTAAGATAAGTCGCGCAGCTCGACCATGGAAAGACAACTGTCCTTATGGGGTTCATGTTGCTCGATCATGGGGAGACGATGGGCCCATATTAGATTAAGAGACTATTTGGATGAGAGAGCCATAACGGGGGGGGTTAGCTCCCCAGTATTAAGGTTTAGTGATTCTCTGCTCATCAATTCTCATCCTTGGTTGATTATGTGTTATTGTTTGTACTGTTGCTTCATCCATAGTTATTATCAGAATGTTTGGCATGATTCTAGGTACCGAAAATATATATCAATCAATATCATTCACTGAGTTAAAACACTCATTCCTATCTTATTATTTTTTCAGGCTACTCATTCCTATCTTATTATTTTTTCAGGCTACAAGTTTAGTCCCACATAAATTCTTCTCTATGTAAGCCCTACTCTTTGTGCTTGCAGTGGCTATTGATATTCGGATATATATAATTATTAATCTACTATGTATTGTTTCTCTTCGGACTTAAATTTAACTTTAGATTTTTGCAATTGCAATAATCTTTGTGTGAGATGTATGTTATTATTATTCACTATCAAGCTGACTTCTCTCATGTGGATGAGTTGTGATATTTAGATATATTGATATATGTATATATATTTTTTAGCATGTGTGATTTGCTAGATAAATGAGCCCAATCTTGTGTTATTCAGTTTTCAAACATCTTTCTATCAGTTCATCTGATTTTTTAGTCTTATCAGAATGAATACAGACTCTAAAAATCTTACGTCTTCCTGTATCTTAATACTATGTGTCCCTAAATATTTAAATATCGGTAACGTAACGGCCGTTATTTCTAGGTTTTTGACGTGGCCATGACTGATATTACCGTTATATAACGGTTAAAAAAAATAATCAATATTGGCCGCGATGGACGTTATTTAACGATAATGGCCGTGACACACCGTTATATAACGCTGCAGATAAAAAATTCAATATTTTAAAATTTCTGATAAAATTTTTGTTGTATTTTGTTGACTTATATTTTTTATTTATACTTTTTGTTAAATAATAGAATGAAAAACAACAATAAAAATATTATTTATCTTAATTATAAAATTAATGTATGATGACAAATAAAAAAATTAATATTACAATTGTCAACAATTTACCTTATATA
>CANXYC010540897.1:0-25368 GCA_948193065.1 Aleurites moluccanus | reverse complement strand
TTACTTATACTTATATTAAAGAAATTCCTAAATTTTCTAAATCACTAAGGTTTTTCTCTGTAATATTCCATATTGGAAGCCTGTGCTCCTTAATCCATATCTATTTCTACACTTACACAATTATTTTGATTCTTTTCCTATACTTATTCAAATACTTCAATTCTTGTTCCTACTTAAACTAGACATATTAAGCTTTAACATATCCAAAATTCATCTTATTCTCATTATTACACAAATTATAGTGTTAATTTAAACATATATTTATTCAAATATTTCAATTCTTATTCCTACTTAAACTAGACATATTAAGCTTTAACATATCCAAAATTCATTTTATTTCCATTATTACACAAATTATAGTGTTAATTTAAACATAACCTCATAACCAGCCCTGCTACCTGCATTCTGCCCTGTAACTTTGACTTGGCAGATTCTGTTCTTTTGCTAATAACTCAATCTATACTTATCTAATTATTGTAATTCTTCTTCATATTGAAAAAATATATATAGAATTATAACATATACAAATTTTAGAATATTTGGATCAATGCACAATTATTAGTGAATTTTCAAAATTAAACTACTTTTCTGAAATCTCTATCCAAACAAACCTTGCTTCTATGACTATAATTAATTTTGTGCTCATTCAATTACAAAAAAATTTGACATTAATTTAGATAACATATAAATTAACATCTTTCATGTTTAACACTTTCTCTAATTTAAAATTTAAGATCCTCATATCCATAGGATTTAGTAGCCTATGTTCTATTTATCAGTCAATCCGGACATATTATACTCATGATCTAATATCTTATAAATCACAAATCCAATTGAAAAACCCTTTTACAAGATTATAGATAAGACATAAATGAACACTTTTTATGTTGAACACTTCTTCTAATTCTATCTCTATCATTATGTACAATAAAAATATAGTAGCATTTTTCCATAACCCTAATTCCAGGTCAGTCACAGTTTTTACTCAATAAAATTTTCCTCACTTAGAATTTTATAAATTCCTTTTACAGAAATCTAATTAACATAGTTATCTACAACTTTTATTTTTTATCCATCCTCAAATGCAGTCATTAAAATTTTGGAATATTAACCAAAAATTACTGCCTCAAATCAGATTTTAGAAACTATATAAACCCTAACTCACTCTTTACATTTTTAGCTTAATTAACTCTATTATTTATTAAATCAAACTATAAAACTCTTAAATTCAATCAAATAACTATGTTTATAAATCTTACCTTGATTTAAAATACTTGAATTCCCCTCTTCTTTTGCTCCTTCAAATGATTGAATACCAAATTCTATCTATTTTCTTCATAAAGCTTCTTCCTTCTTCAATTTTCCATCTATTTTTGTGATTTTCTTTAGAAAAGGTTAGAAAACTATTTCTTTAGTTTTTTCTCTATATATCGTTCGGTTTTCTCCCTTTGAATAGCTTTATTCTTCATCTTTATATACACCAAATGTCAACTAAAAAAAAATCAAAATAAAGAAAAATAGAATTTTCTAGATTTTTTATTACTTGTCATTTTTTTCATTAATTTGATAAGTTAATTAGTTATTTCCTATCAAACATCTTCTCTTCACCTACCATGGCTGGCCACCTACCCTTCTTTCTAGAATGGATGGGTCCCACAATTTTGTTTAATTGCACTTTAGCCCAAAAATTTTCTTATTTGTATTTTTGACCCGAAGACTTTCTGTAATTTATTATGTCTATTCTGTTTAGATTCAACCATCAATGTGGGAAATGAGATACATTATTTTAGGTTGTTCTATCACTTAAAAATAGTTCTGGGTCAATTCTGAATTCCAGACAGTGGATTTTCAAATTGCCCCCAAAGTTGCCATAAATTACGATTTTGCCATTATTCTTATTTTCAGTATTCCTAAATATTTTTCAACTCTTTCTTTTCAACATAATTTCATATAAAATTAACTAATTTAATCTCCCTAGGTTTGGGTTAGAAATTCTTAAATTAGTCGGACTGCTATTTCTTCGGCAGTATAATTAACACCGGTACTATCCGAGACAGTATCTTAAAAGTGGTCCGGTTGAGGCTCAAAAATTCTTGAGTATTACACTCTACCATTCTTTGTATATTTTCATAATCGATTGAGTCTATTCATACTTCAATTAATATTATATCCGTTACTATAATCCGTTATATCCATACTGTCTTATGTACTTCCTCACTATTCATTGCTCTGTCTGCTGGGATATTACAAAAAAGGTAATTTGACCAATAAAAAAAAGAAAAGAAAATTTGGGGTGGGTTAGCCGGCCAAATGGCCTCTCCCCCACCAAGTTAATTGCATTTTTTTAAAATGTTTGGTCATATAATTATATAAATAAACACCTTATGAACAAAAAATTCCACCATCTCTTCTCATCAAATTCTTGAGTTTTTGTTGAAATCTAAAGGAATTTTTCAAGAGATTTAAAGAGGTCATATCTTTAAACTCACTCCATAATTTAATTTAGTGAACTTGATTAGTAGATTAGAGAT
Organism: Aleurites moluccanus; assembly: GCA_948193065.1. Classification (NCBI taxonomy): domain Eukaryota; kingdom Viridiplantae; phylum Streptophyta; class Magnoliopsida; order Malpighiales; family Euphorbiaceae; genus Aleurites; species Aleurites moluccanus. The sequence continues at coordinate 22,837 of CANXYC010540897.1, read as the reverse complement.
TAAATTAGTGAAAGAAAGATAAAGTTAGAAGTAACTCTTAGAAATTCTGAATTTTCGGATCTTGTGAGAATTTTAGAAGCTAATTTTCGTGATCTTAGAGTTATATTTTGGAAATTCTTAAAACATGAAAGTTGCAGATATTCATATTTATAATATATGTATTTAGGAAGTTTTGCCAAATTCTTTCTTTGTCAAGATGTATGGGGTACTGAGTGTCACTGACTCAGGTTAGGATTTGGATTGTTAAATCCTACTGGATTTTTATATTTTTTAGAACCTTAAATTCAAAATTAGGGAAAACACAAAACAAAAAAAATTGTTTCCTATGTCTTAGATAAATTTCAGAAAAAACATAACATAATTTGGATATCTACACGTTGAGATATAAATGAAAAAGTATGGGTTGCTCGGATAGGATTTGCTGGACAAATTTTGAGATGCAGTGAAGAATTAGAAAATTCACCATAATTGGTGTAATACCTAGAAAAATCTGCAATTTTAATATGTTAAACATTCAGATGTATAGTTTAATTAAAAAAAAAATTAAAGTAATTGGATGAGTATATCCAGAGATATTGATAAAAGAACCTAGGCTGCCAGAAAATTAAGTTTTAGATTTTGAGAAAGATAGTTACAATTTGACTCACATTATATGAAATTAAAGTAAATTGAGTATTAAAAACTACATAATTGCTCTTGTAGCTTTAAAAAATAAAGATAAAGAAGAAGAGTCATTGGATCATTTCTTTTGCTTGTGTTAGAGAGGAGAACTAAGTTTGGAGCTAGAGTTGTAAAGGTGAGTATGTATATATGTCATTTTACTTGAAATTGAATCCAACTGAATTTGCCAATGTTTATTGCATTGTAGCCTTGGTTGATTGGAACCCTAACTTCCCATTTTTGTTATATTGCTTTGTTCATTTAGGGTTCCTAATTTATATCTTTATTTAATGGAAGCCTAATAATACCCTAATTGATTGAAATGCTTAATTGGTTGATTTACCCTTCATTTGACATAATGTGGACATGCTAATTTCTTTTTTATTGTTTTGAATTTTGGCATGAACACTCTTGATTCTTCACATTGATACCTTAAGCATTTTAGATATGATAATAACCAAAATCATAGCCATTGGAACTGAAAAGCCAAAATTTGACCGAATGCCACTTTGAATAACATTAATATTTTTATTGCTTTATTGTTTATTCAAACCTAGATTCTATGATGAATATATATTTCTTCATTGAATTTATTAAAATTGATATTGAGCCTTCTATACATTGTAAATGTGGAACTTGAATTGAAACCAAACCTGATATTGTAAATGACAGGTCTACTCACATGATGAAGTAGGATAACAATTTCATCAGGCATTGTGCACAATGAGACTTTTACAGTGGATCCCAGTTAGGAGGGGTGTTCTCAGCCATACAGGCTGATCAGCTGTGTGAGTGATAAGCATGCTACCAGCTATAGCCTCTGCTTTTATACAGGGATTATAAATCTGTCATTATAGTGAACCAATTATTGATATTTTTATATATTTCATTGTAATCCCTAACCAAGATTATTGATTATATAACTTATACATATCCAATTTTGTTGTGCATTTTCAATGGCTACATTTATTGTCATTTCTCATCATTATTTATTCTATATTCTACATTGTTAAACCTTTTACCTCCCTTCTGATTTTTTTTAACAAGTAATGTGACATATATACTATTCACTGAGATTGTATCTCATTCTTTTTAGTGATTTATCATTTTTCAGGGGGTTCGATAGATAGGTGCGGTTCTAGTTTCGTCTTCTTTAGCTGAGAACCATACATATCTATGTATTATCTCTTTTATGTGGTTTTTGAATTTTGTAGATGCTCCATGGTTTTGTAAAATGGTTAACTAATATTTGATATATGTAAATATTGAATATTAACATATGATAATTAATGATATAATTATATGCATTTATAAATGTTGAATTGGAAGTTAGTGAGGTGTTTAGTAGGACAATTCTTTTGTAGAAGAGGGTATAAGGATGAAAATATTAGAAGTGTTTTTTTTTCTTCTGCAAGTTGGGTTGTTCTAATTTAATGAAGAGGGATACTTGGGTCCTGGGTAAAGGTTGGAAAAATACAGAAAACTCCACCAAATTTTTCTGAAAATTTGTTAATTGGGGTTCTACGGGTTTAGGTGGCCTTACGCCTACCCATACTCTAGGACCATCATATCTCCTAAAGTAGGGGATGTGACAGGATATCTCTTATTTTTTGGTATACACAAGATCAACTTAGGTATAATAGCAACTTTGAGTGTAATCTAGGTATTTTTTAGGTATGTAAATACTTTAAAGGTGAGGAAAATATTCCTTATATTTTCTCTAGGTATTTAAGAGAAAGTTGATAGTATATTCATCAGGTTATTATGAGGGGGAAGTTTACTTGATATTGTAAACCTGGGTTAGATTAACTCAAGAGATATTTATAATTTCTTGTATTGTATTTTGTCACTCATTAGTGGAAGAATTTGAAACTCTCCGTGGACGTAGGATTTAAGGTGTCGAACTATGTTAAAATATTGTATGTTATTATTTTTAAATTATTTACTTTATTTTAGATCCTAATTATCGTGAACACGTAATTTTACATCCTATTGCATATAACTATACTCGTGCAGGAATCAAGCCATTCGTGGATCAACCAGACCTCTATGGACCTTTAAGGAACCCCAAGGTCTAGCCATACTTGTGCCAAGCTGAACGCATCCACCAAAGACTCGAAAGGATCAGAAAACTGACCCAAAACAACAACGCGACTGAAGATCAAAGTCCAAATGGAGGTGCCACTAGCTAGGCTTAGAGGTGCCACCTTTAAGCCTGGGCGATGCCACCAAGGCATGAGGGTGGCAACCTTTGCCCTGGCTGGTGGCAGCTTCTAGCACTAGAAAGCACCTTGGTGGTGTCACCACACTTTCAGCCTCTTATCGCCCTCCCTTTTGGGCAATGCCACCTAGGCAAACTGGTGGCAGCCACCTTTCTTCCCAGTGGCACTGCTTTGCCCATTTCCATTGTCATTCTCCCTTCATGGTAGCGCCACCCTTAAGGCCTAGTGGCATCTATTTTTCTAAACCAAAATGCCATTGGCTTGGTCTATAAATAAAGGGCATCCCCGCACCATTTTCCTTACACCTTGACTAGGTAGATTGAGTTTTCTTTAGTTAGCTCTTCATTCTCCCTCCAATTAATATTGCTTACAAAAGAGGTTTAACTCTTTTTTAGTTCAAACAGATTTTTCTAATTCTTTCTGAATTAGAGGAATAAAAAATATTTTTGGCCTTTGAGGAATTGATTTAGCATTTTGGACAAACTTGAACTAAGTAATTTAAATTTAAACTTAATTAATAAAATATTTGGACTTAATTAAACTTCACCGAGCAAAAAAGTGAAACTCTGGTCCAATAAGGCCCTCTGACCGTCGCCGCCTCGAAAATTTCAAAGAAAGGTAAAAATTGGACTTTCAATCAGACTTAGTGTAACTTGAATCAGACTCTTAAATCAGACCCAAAACTGACCTAAAGTTCAAAAAACCTTTTTCAAATCAAACCCAAAACCCTTTGCATGAGGAACGAACTACACAAATTTTGATTTCCATTCAGAGGGATACGTAGGCATGCTGGTTCAACGTTAAATCCAAAAACCCTAAAAATAATTTTTTTCTCTTATTTAAATTAAGCAATTTTGGAGACTTTATAATTAACCTAAAACTTATAAGGGTTAGAGTTAATATCTCCAGTTGAATAATATTAAGGAATATGTGATTAACTTAGAACCCGTAAGAGCTAGAGTTAATATCCTCAATTGTTGGTTATGTAATTGCTTTAATTTCTTTTACTATTTTGAATGCATGTTTTATTGTTTTCTGATTTATTTACTGCTTTGCATACTATAACTGCCATTCGATTTATTACTCACATAAAAATGATGTTTTCAAGTCAGAATTAAGTTAAAGCCAAATTCAAGTTTCTTAACCAAAAATCTAGTCTCTGAATATGAACTAGATTAGAAGGTCTAATGTATTTTACCTATAGGATGTTAATAGGAGTTAAAAATAGGTTTTTACCTTATATTTTTTCCAACAAAAAGAAATTAACATGGCGACTTCCCAAAATTTTCAAATCAAAAGATAAACATAAATCATCATTATATTCTAAAAAAACAAAACAAAAAATCGACAGCCGCATCCGTGTGGGACGTGACCCTTAAATGAGAATTATGATTCCTTGAGCAGATTGAATCGGCATTTGGCGAGGCCTCACAGTTGGTAACTCCACCGAGGATAAATTATTTTCTAAAAAGAAAATAATAAGAGGACTACAAATCAATTGAAAAATATTTTTTCGAAGAAACTTTAATTTAGCTTTCAATTTAATTCTAACTTTGCATTGCATGCATTATTTTATAGACTCTTTATCTGCAACTAGTTACGAATTTTACATTTGGATCGCGAGTAGCATTGATTTGACAACTCTCTTTGAGTATGTAGGGAGATAATAAAAGTATTCAGCCTGCAATGAATCCTCAATCTTTTGGAGGTGTAACGAGCAATAGTATTGTCGGACCTATATAAAACTCTTTGTTTCACATATGGTTAAGTATATCACTAATCTAGTGTGACAAGTACCCTTTATCCAAGCCATCCTAACCTTCATATAGTTGAACATTAGATCTTAACCCTAGGTCCCATGATCCATAATGAACCAAGACTCATGCTCATGAAATGAATTTTTCCATGTGCATTCAAGCACAAATGCATTGCCATGAAAAGACTATGCAACCATAGACTTGTGGACTAAGAATCAATGAGTCGGTAAGCAAAAAACCCATAAATAGTTTCCAAAAACTGAGAAAGCAAAATCCGGACAGTAAACCTAACCCACCTACCCGAAAACAGTGCATATCAAACCTGCACCTTTTATGGTGAACTCGACCCACCAACCAAGAGGAATCATTTTTCTCGAAAACTGTGCATGTCAGACCCGCACCTTTTATAGTGAATCTGACCCACCGACTCAGAGGAATCATTTTCCTCAAAAATCATGTATATCAGACTTGCACCTTTTTTTTATAATGAATCTGAACCCCCTGTGTTCTTTTATGCAAGGTACCAATGACCAATGAAGTCAATCTTAACACTATGAACTCACTACTCATTACCCTCCTTAAGAGACAAGAGGAAACCTTCCATTCTGCACTAGAGACCTAACATAACATGTTCGCTAAGACCCTAAATAAACAACACCAGTCCATAATTTAAGAAGTAAAAAGGGATGTTTGAACAAAACCCTATAGCCACTCAACCCATACAAAACCTTAATGCCTCCACCTTAGCTCCTTCTGTTATTGACCTGACAAATAATGGAAAGGCTCCCGAGAATGTACACACTCCACCCATCCATTTTGTCTTTCATACTACTCATATCTCTTCTCTGAATCTTTTACAAGGAGGAGAAGATCCTAATAGACTCATGCCAGAAAAATGATGGAGAAATTTGAGGTCATGGAGAGGATCCTCAAAAAGCATGATGACCTAATCAACGCAGATGCTTTGGCCCTAGTCCTAAATGTTAGGCTCCCCTCTAAATTTAAAATGCCTAGCATGGATAAATTTGATGGCACTATTTACCCTTAAATCAACTTGAAGATGTATGTGGGGGAAATGACTCCTTTAAGGGTTGACATTGAGCTCCTTGCAATTGTTTCAACAATCCCTGAATGGTGCCACTGTAAGGTGGTTTGTAAATATGGATATAAATTTTAATAAAACTATGACGATATCTGCAATGCCTTTATGAAATAGTACCACTATAACATTGAGGTTCATATTACCTGTCAGGATTTGGAATCATCAAGCAACAACAAAGTGAGTCTTTCTCCACTTTCCTAACCAAATGGAGGTCCAAGACTACTCAAATGTTAAATAGGCCCACTGAACAAGAATAAATTGACATTATTGTCAAGAACTTGCTGCATGTTTACTAAACCCACCTTCAGACAGTATTTGTTGGACTTCAAGGCCTTTATTGCCACAACCTCTAAGATAGAGGATTTGATCCAAAGTGGCAAATTAAGGATGAATCCTCCACCTCCAACTTAAGATACATAAGAAACACCAATTACACCCCTAAAACCAATAGCTACACTAATCAGAAAAGTGGAGAAATATAAACCATCTCTAACCACAAGCCCATGAGATTGAATAGAAGGTCTTTCCTTGACTTAGGCCTACCCTTGAGCATAGTATACAAAAAGGCTTTAGAGTCGAAGTTAGTCAAGCCTTTAGAGCCTGGACTGCCTTCAAACCTTGTACCTAGGAGCTGGAACATGAGCGAGTACTGCGAGTACCACTAAGCCCAATGACATAAAAATGATGCATGCAAAAACCTGAAACACCAAATTCAAGACTTGGTAGATAGTGGGGACATCTTTCCGCCGAGGCAGAGGCCAAATATTGGAATAAACCCTCTCCCAAATCATTAAGTCAACATCCATTTCTTTCACTCTTTAGATCCTGAGTTTGATCCTATCTCTTTGATTCGATCAAACTCCAACTACTGCTATGTGTTGGACCTTAATGATTTTGTAGAGGAGATTGATGCCATAACCAAAAGTGGAAGGTTTACTCAACCCCCAGCTCAACCTATCCAACCTATCCAACACATTCCTCCTCTAGCAGAGAAACTGAAGGTCGATAATGAGCCTACTAAGGATGTTACCCTCAAACAACTGAAGAAAACTCAAGACAATATTTCAATATGGAGCCTCATACAGTCTTCATACCCTCATCGCCAAGGTCTTTGCAAGGCTTTGAACCAATGTCAGGCTCCTATTGACATCTCACCAGAAACTCTGGTTGCCTCTCTCACTAACTCAACCAAAGCCACAACTATCTCCTATACCGATCACAACTTGTCGAAAGAGGAAGCAAACCACAACCATGCTCTCTACATAACAGTCATGACTGGAGGCAAAATAGTTCCCAAGGTACTTATGGATAATGGGTCTGCTATGAATGTTTACCCATTGAAAGTGGCCAGTTTCCTGGGTTTGAAAACAATAGATTTTTCTCCCTTCAACCAGATTGTGAGTGCATATGACAATACCAAGAGGGAGGTACTTAGAGTGGATATGTTTGTCACACCCCAACTCCAGTGGTACGACGGTCTTAGGGCAAGAGTAGGCTTAAGGCTACCATAAACCCGTAGAACACTCATATCTTGGATCTCATACATAATACATATCCACACCATATATAGTTATCATTATAAATATTCATTTCTATCATTCATGCAATAACCATTTGTACACTTACATTCATCATCATATGATTTCCTCTTGTTCCTTACCGATCAAAAGATACATCCCCAAATACTCAAAATTAGGATTTTCCTTAATTAATGATACATAATATGGTTCCATATAATTTTAATCATCTTATAGTCTCCATTATTATTTTCTTACAGCAATTTAATTCATCTCTTAAACAAAATCTGAAATTTAAGAACATACTTACTATTCACGTCACTATTCATCAAATTTCATGAATTTTGGTATCTTCCATATTAATCAAAATTAATAGTATTAAACACTTATAATAGATTCTATTTAATAACTATTCCATTTATATAAAAAAAAAATTAATCTAAAGAGAAAAATGAAGTTTGGAGAAAATCACCTTATTTTCTCAAAACTGAGTTCTTGAAGGATCTGACTTGAAAATAATAATCGAAGCCTTTGAATGCACTAACTTAATGATCTAATGCATTAATTCTGAGTATTAATGCATTAGAAAAAAATGGAACAGATTGGAGAGAGATAGGAGAAGAAATGAAGAAGAACGAAGGAAAACAAAAGAAGAAGTTATCGTGAAAAATAGCTACTGCTTCTCCTTTTAAATAGGCTACTGCCTCACGAATCTCACTTCGCCAAATCCCACTTCGCCAAACTCACTTCGCCAATGCCACTTCGGCAATCCCACTTTGCCAATTCTCTACTTCGCCAATGCCACTTCGCCAATGCCAGTTCACCAATTCTCCACTTCGCCAATGCCACTTTGGCAATCCCACTTCGCCAATTCCCTACTTTGCTAATGCCACTTCGGCAATTTCCTACTTCTCCAATGCCACTTCGGCGATGCCACTTCACCAATTCTCTACTTCGCCAATGCCTTTTTGGCAATTCCACCTTGCCAATCCCACTTCGCAAAATGCCACTTCTGCAATTCCACCTCGCCAATTCCACTTCGTAGAATGCCACTTCGGCAATTCCACCTCGCCAATTCCACCTCGTCAAATGCCACCTCACCAAATGTCATATCGGCAAATGCCTCTTCTCCAAATGAGGAGCCAAATCACACTACCTGATCTGCCGAGATGGAAAAAAACCTTCCTCGCCAACTCACTCTAAACCTGCTCGCAAAAGAGCTACAATCTCCAATCTCCTTGAAGTCCTACAACTATCTATATAACACATACAAAAACATTTTCTTTCATACTTATACTTGACTCGCTCAGCTTCTAGCTCTCTCAAAACAACCAAACAGACTCAGACTTACTGCAGGAATAGCGAACTGAACATGTTCTGGTCAAGGAAGCATACCTCCTCACACACAGAAATTTCACAAAACTGCCATACATACTTAAAATTAAATATATAAATTTGCAACTTTTATATTTTACACTTATCCAGTTACTCCTGCAAGATCATGACACTGACTCACAAGATTCTTCCCAAACACTGATTCTGAGATTTTTAAAATACTAATCTGCTCAAAACAAACAATCATAACTAAAAAAAAATAAATTAATAGGTATTACATTTTCCCCCCCATAAATAAATTTGTACTCAAATTTAAAGAATTCTCTTTAAACTTGAAATAGGTGGGGATATCTAGCTCTCATAGCTTGCTCACTTTCCCAAGTGCACTCTTCCATTACTTGATTCTTCCATAAGACCTTATTTGTTCCTTAATTTTTTGACCAATTTATCAACAATTGCTACAGGAACCTCTTCATAAGTCAAGTCTTGCTGATGATCTACTGCTTGAGCTTGCAACACATGAGAAGAATCTGCCACATACCTTCGAAGCATTGACACATGGAAAACTGGATGCACACTGTCCAAATTTGGTGGTAAGGCTAGTCTATATGAAACCTTTCCAACCTTATCCAAAATCTCAAATGGTCTAATGTACCTTGGAGATAACTTGCCTTTCTTACTAGATCTTAAGACTCCTTTCATAGGTGAGACCTTTAAGAATACTAAGTCTCCAACTACAAACTAAAGGTCTTTCCTCCTCGAGTCTGCATAACTCTTTTGTCTACTGAAGGCTGTCTTCAATCTTTCCCTTATGAGTGGAACCTTCTCTGCCAATATGCTTCTCTCCCACTTCATCCCAACACAAAGGAGATCTACACCTCCTACTATACAAAGCTTCATAGGGAGACATTTGAATTGTTGAGTGATAGCTATTGTTGTAGGCAAACTCTATCAACGGCATGTGCTTATCCCAATTTCCTCCAAAATCCAGAATGCACATCCTTAGCATATCTTCTAGAGTTTGGATAGTTCTTTCAGACTGCCCATCCGTCTACAGATGAAAAGCTGTGCTGAAATCGAGTCGAGTGCCCAAAGACTCTTGCAATTTTTGCCAAAACCTCAAGGTGAACTGAGTACCTCTATCTGAGATGATTGAAACTGGAACTCCATAAAGTTTGACAATCTCATCGAGATAAATTTGTGCATACTGAGAAGCCATATAAGTCATCTTGACTAGCAAGAATGAGCTGACTTGGTTAATCTATCAATAACAACCCATATTGAATCATGACCTCTTGAAGTCCTTGGCAATCCAACCACAAAATACATAGTCACCCTATCCTATTTCCATTTTGGCAATGGCAATTGTTGAAGTAGTCCCGAAGGTTTCTGATGCTCGAACTTGACTTATTGACAAGTTAGACATTTAGCTACATATTCTACGACATCTCTTTTTATTCCACTCCACCAATAGGAATCCTTAATGTCATGGTACATCTTCATTGCACCTGGATGCACATTATACTTGGTATGATGTACTTCTTTAAGAATCATATCCCTCAAACCATCAACTGCCGGAACGCACAACCTACTACCATGTCTCAACATGCCATCAGTCACAGCAAATCCTAGAGTTTTTTTTTTTTTTTTTTTTTTATCTCACATTGTTCTTTATCTTCACCAACTAAGGATCTTTGTCTTGAGCTTCTCTAATCTGATCAATGAGAACCGGCTTGACTTGGAAATATGCTAAAAGCACTCATGAATCTGACAAATCTAAACTGATTCTCATATCATGTAATCTCTGCACTTCCTTTACTAATGATCTTTTACTCACTTGGATATGGGCTAAGCTTCCCAAAGATTTCCTACTCAATGCATCTACCATTACATTAGCTTTTCCTAGATGGTATAAAATTTCACAGTCATAATCTTTAAGCAATTCAACCCACCTCCTTTGCCTAAGATTAAGATCTTTTTGCTAAAATATGTATTTCAAACTCTTATGATTTGTGAAAATCTCACATTTCTCTCCATAGATATAATGTCTTCATATCTTCAGGGCAAATACAACTACAGCCATCTCAAGATCATGTGTTGGATAATTCACCTCATGCTTCCTCAACTGTCTAGAAGCATAGGCTATTGCCTTACCTTGCTGCATAAGCACACAACCAAGCCCTACTCTCGATGCATCACGATACACCGCATATCCTCCTTCACCAGATGTCAAAGCTAAGATAGGTGTCATGGTGAGACAAGTCTTTAACTTTTGGAAACTCTTATCACATGCATCTGTCCATAGGAATTTAACTTGCTTCTGGGTAAGCTTGCTCAAAGGAGCTGCAACCTTGGAGAAGTTTTGAACAAACCTCCTGTAGTAGCCTGCCAAACCTAAGAAACTTCTAACTTCTGAAACATTTGTAGGTCTAGGCCAACTAAGAATTGCCTCCACCTTTCTAGGATCAACTTCAAGCTCATCCTTGCTCACTTTGTGCCTTAGAAAACCCACCTTCTCAAGCCCAAACTCACACTTTGAAAGTTTAGCAAACAGCTAGTGCTCTCTCAAAGTCTACAACACAATCCTAAGGTGTTCTTCATGTTCTTTCTTACTCCTAGAATACACAAGGATGTCATCAATGAATACAATGACAAACTTGTCCAGAAATGGCTTGAACACCCTATTCATCAAGTCCATAAATGCAGCTGGTGCATTAGTCAGTCCAAATGGCAACACTAAGAACTTATTGTGTCCATATCTGGTCCGAAAAGCCGTCTTCGATATATCCTCATTTCGAATTCTTAACTGATGATAACCCAACCTAAAGTCTATCTTGGAGAAATGACTTGCACCCTGTAACTGATTAAATAAATCATCTATTCTTGGCAAAGGATACTTATTCTTGATAGTTTCCTTGTTGAGCTGCCTGTAATCTATGCATAATCTCATAGAACCATCCCTCTTCTTTACAAAAAGTACAGGTACACCCTATGGTGAACTGCTAGGCCTGATGAACCCTTTGTCAAGCAAATCTTGTAATTAAGTCTTTAACTCTCTCAATTCTACTACTGCCATATGATAAGGAGGAATAAAAATTGAATCTGTCCCAGATAGCAACTCAATGCCAAATTCTATCTCTCTATTTGGTGACAGACCAGGTAACACTTCAGGAAATACATCTGGAAACTCGTTAATAACAGGAATCTGCTCCAAATCTCTTACTTCCTTTTGAGTATCTCGGACATAAGTTAAATATCCTTGGCATCCTTTCTTCATCAATCTCTTCGCCCCTAAGACTGATATCATATTATATTGTGATTCGCTCCTCTCCCCTTGAAATTCAAACTCCTCACCTAAAGCTGACTTGAAAACTATCTTCTTCCCATTACAATCTATGGTAGCATAATGCTTGGACAACCAGTCCATGGCCAAAATCACATCAAATTCTAATACAGGCAATTCAATCAAATCTATATTCAAGTTCTTGCCACCTATACTAACCACACATGAGGGATAAAAGTTTTGAACTTCAATCTCTTCCTCCAAAAGAGTAGAAACAATCAGCACAGTGTCAAGCAACTCACGGGGCACATGCAATTTCTTAGCAAAACATGATGACACAAAGGAATGCGCAGCTCCTGAAATAAACAACACTCTAGCATTTAAAGCTTGGATCGGAAGAATACCTATAACAACCGTGTTAGATTCCTGGGACTCGTATTGTGCTAGAGCAAAAACTCTACCTCTGCCTCTACCCATGGGAATTGATCCCGAAGCCTAAGCCACATGCTGATCTGACTCTCTGCCAGTCTCTAAAGTCCTTCCCAAAATGCCTCGGCCTGCACTTGGCTGCTGACTAACACTCCTCTCCCTATTCATCTGAACTGTGGTATGAGAAGCCTGAGGTCTAACTCCAAAGGATAATTGTGGAAAATTCTTGAGCAAATGACCTTGTTGCCCACACTTAAAACATGCTCCTGATGCATAACGACAAGGGTCATTATGAAATTTACCATATGTAGAACACAAAGGTCTAGGAGTCCTGGATGGTGCAAAGCTAGTTGAACCATGGCTCATCTGAGAAGTGGGTCCAGGGGTAGTCTGACTTTGCTGTAGTCTCTCTGAAGATCCTCTATACCCACTCCTAGAAGCTGACTGATGAGTCACTCCTATACTTTTCATTCAACTTTCTTGTTTAGAAGAATTGCCTGCTTTAAATTTCTTCTTCTCAACTCTTTCATATCTAGCTTCCATCTCTCTATTCTTAATTATCCTAGCCTTATCCACCAGCTTAGAGTAAGAGTCAAACTCAAGAGCAGCTAGGAGTTTAAATAGTGGAGCCACTAATCCTCTGCGAAATCTCTGGATTCGTGCTAATTCTGTAGGTACCAAAGCTGGAGCAAATTTGCTTAACTGACTGAACTTCCTAGTGTACTCTAAGGTGTCTGAACCAATATTTCAAACTCTATAGATTTAGCTTCTCTCATGCTCTCTGGAAGAAATTCATTCAGCACCAGTTTCATGAATCTCTCCCAAGAAAGATCTTCATTTTCCTGAAACATACCAGAAATACTTTTCTTGAACCAATCCTTGGCCTCAGCTTTCATCAAATAGCCTACAAACTCTATAGCTCTTTTATCGAGAATTCACAGAATCTGTACCTTCTTTTCGATTTCTTCTAGGAAATCTGTAGGATCCATCTCACCTCTATACTCTAAGGACTTAAGCTTAAGAAATGTCTCGAATGATACCTCTTCCACTTGACGTACAGTGGGTGGTGGAACTGTTGGAGGAACAAGAATCTCTGCAACCTGTATTGGAGGTACCTACTGTTGTCTTTGCTGAGTAATGAACTCAGCTATCATTGTATAGTTCCTGTGCAGTTGTTCCAACTATTGAGCCATATTAGCCACATCCACTAGTGGCACAAGAGGAACCTCATCTCCTCCATTTCCACCCACAAAACCTTCTTTAAAAGGCAAATCTCGCCTATGAGGACCTCGAACTCGTCCTCTATCACGGCAAGGAGGCATCTTGATACTGATAAGAAGAACAAACAAGATCAGACACACTACATACACTTAACGCGGATATATATACCAAAGAAAGACACAACATGGACGAGACATGAATCCTATGCTCCATAATTATCTTAATCAACACTTATACTAGGGCTCATGCACATCTATCTATCTTCTATCTTAAGGATTATAAACCTATTGCTCTTATACCACCTCTGTCACACCGCCACTCCAGTGGTGCGATGGTCCTAGGGCAAGGCTAGGCTTAAGGCCACCATAAACTCGTAGAACACTCATATCTTGGATCTCATACACAATACATATCCACACCATATATAGTTATCATTATAAATATTCATTTCTATGATTCATGCAGTAACCATTTGTACACTTATATTCATCATCATATGATTTTCTCTTGTTCCTTACCGATCAAAAGATACATCCCACATCAATAAGGAACAAGGGTAGCCCAATTGTAACAATTCAGACATCAAAATAATATCACCCTCAACATCTAACAACGGAGCTCTAGAGTATACTCCTCATACATACAAAACCATAATACAAACTAATGAATATGTACAAACTAATGAATATATATATATATATATCAAAAGAATTACATAGAGTCTTCTTGGAGGAATGAATTAAGAAGCTCTGTCTTCTATATTAGCTCCCCCTCGAGCTACACTATCACCTGAAATTCACAGAACAGGAGTGAGCCTTCAACTCAATAAGATATAAACATGCAAAATAAAGGTCAAGCCAAAGGATTATGGATAAGGAAATATCATAAGGTTATGCTTACAAGAACATAAGTGCTCACAATCGAATAGCACTGTCAAATTATATGATAGAACTGCAGAGTGCACCAGTAGCCTTGCTACCTTATCACAACAGAGTGCATCAGTAGTCTTGCTAGCTTATCGCAAAACATATGCTTAGCCAGACATATGCCTAGAGCTCATGGTCCCCTCTAAGTGGAACACTGATAAAAATCCTATCAGCTAGGTTCCCAAAGTGCACAATGGACCAATGAATTTACTCTTATTGGGAAGAGCATTCTTTACATATACATATCATGGGTCATATAGCATGAATTTCATAAGAATCATATTGGTCACAAGACTATCAACATATAATATGAATTCATTCAAGTTGCCAAATAGGTTTCATACGAACTTGGTCCAAGGAAGGATGACCAAGTCATTTACAATATATAAAGTAATTACATAAAACAAATTAGCATTTGTTTGAGAACATCATAGGAATTTCATTTAGTAGGTGCATAATACAATATTTTGAAATATGAGATTCATATAAATGAATATTAGGAAGGATTGAATACTCAATTTCAAAGAAATAATATGTATATGCAATGTTTATACTTACCTCATAGAAATTTATCCTTGTATTTCTCTCAATTACTGGTACATTCAATAAATCTCCTCTATTTCCTTAAGTTCTCTTCTCCTATGGCATTTTTCCAAATACTCAAAATTAGGATTTTCCTCAATTAATGAAACATAATATGGTTCCTTATCATTTTAATCATCTTATAGCCTCCATTATTATTTCCTTACATCAATTTAATTTATCTCTTAAAGAAAATCTGAAATTTAAGAACATATTTACTATTCATGTCACTATTCATCAAATTTCATGAATTCTGATATCTTCCATATTAATCAAAATTAATAGTATTAAACACTTATAATAGATTCTATATACTCATTAATAACTATTCTATTTATATAAAAAAAAATTAATCTAAAGAGAAAAATGATGTTTGGAGAAAATCACCTTATTTTTCCAAAACTGAGTTCTTGAAGGATTTGACTTGAAAATAATGATCGAAGCCTTTGAATGCGCTAACTTAATGATCTAATGAATTAATTTTGAGTATTAATGCATTAGAAAATAAATGGAACAGATTGGACAGAGATAGGAGAAGAAATAAAGAAGAACGAAGGAAAAGAGAAGAAGTTATCGTGAAAAATAGCTACTGCTTCTCCTTTTAAATAGGCTACTGCCTCAGTAATCCCACTTTGCCAAACTCACTTCGCCAATGCCACTTCGGCAATCCCACTTCGGCAATTCCCTACTTCGCCAATGCCACTTCGGCAATCCTACTTCGCCAATTCTCTACTTCACCAATGCCACTTTGGCAATTCCACCTCGCCAATCCCACTTCGCAGAATTTCACTTCGCAGAATGCCACTTCAGTAATTCCACCTCTCTAATTCCTCGGTAAATGCCTCTTCGCCAAATGAGGATCCAAATCACACTACTTAATCTGCCAAGCTGGAAAAAAACCTTCCTCGCCAACTCACTCTAAACCAACTCGTAAAAGAGCTATAATCTCCAATCTCCTTGAAATCCTATAACTATCTATATAATACATACATAAACATTTTCTTTCATACTTATACTTGACTCGCTCAGCTTCTAGCTCTCTCAAAACAACCAAACAGATTCAGACTTACTGCAGGAATAGCGAACTGAACATGTTCTGGTCGAGGAAGCATACCTCCTCACACACACAAATTTCACAAAACTACTATACAAACTTAAAATTAAATATATAAATCTGCAACTTTTATATTTTACACTTATCTAGTTACTCCTGCAAGATCATGACACTGACTCACAAGATTCTTCCCAAACACTGATTCTGAGATTTTTAAAATACTAATCTGCTCAAAACGAACAATCATAACTAAAATAAACAAAAATAACAGGTATTATAATGTTGGATGTGATTATCGGGCATGTGACCACCCCCATCCCATTCCAAGTGATTTATGTGCCCGCCTACTTTAACCTATTATTGGAAGACAATAGATCCACCAGGCAAAAGCTATCCCATCTTTCTTCCACTAGAAGTTCAAATTTCCGTTTGAAACCTCTATAGTCACAGTCAAAAGTGACATGCATGAGAAGAGTGAGGTTCCAAACAACTTGCCCAACTTGGAGATACAACTTGAGCCCACTAGGATGCCACTATTAGGATTATCCTTTGACATTGTTCAGTTCATCGAGGGGGAGGAAGGTAAAGAATTGGTCTCCTTTGATTTTGATCCATTTAGAAACATAGCTGTGGCTAACATACTATGAAAAATGAACTATTTTACTGGCTTAAGACTTGAAAGAAGCTAGTAGGGGATAATATCTTTCAATGATTACCCAGTGGCAAACCCACCTTTTAGAATTGGCTACCAGCCCACCGAAGTATACCTAGAGGATGGGCAAGAAAGAGCTAAAGATAGGTCTCTGGCCCATAAGAGAGGTGAGACCATTAATGGGAAATGCGACCTTATTTTAAGACCTTAAATGGGTATTTTGTGAAAGAAGGAAAGGATTTCCCTAATTATGATTTTCCTGAACCCCCAGTATTGACCCATAACCAAGCTTGTATAGCTAGTCTAGAAGATGCCACCATCATGAGGATCAATTACTTTAAGATGTGCGGAGCTTTTAATTTGATTATCTCACAAGCTCTGGGAAAATGGAAAATAAGGGAAGAGCATTGGTACCTTACCATCAAGGCGTAGTTGATCTAACTCAAAATTTTCAAGAACTTTCCTTTGACTATTTGCCAAGGGTTAGGAACCAATTTACTGATGCCTTAGCCACATTGGCCTTTATGATCGACATGACTAAGAGAAAAATAGTATGACTAGTAGTCATTGAGGTGCGAAGGTAACCAAGGTATGACTCCACTTATATGCAAATCCAACTAGCTTATGACAAGCAATAGTTCTGGGATATCTTTAAATTCATCAGAAATGAGAAGTATCCAGAAAAGGCATCTCCCTACTCTTTAGTCTATGGAATGGAAGCAGTATTCCCATTGAAATATAAGTCCGCTTTGCAAGGTTCATACGTGAAATCCAACTTGATGAAACTGAATGGATCAAGGGTTACCATGATTAGTTGAATGCCATTGATGAGAAAATGATAAATGTCTTATACTAGATTTATAGGTATCAATAGAGAATGGATCGACATTTCATTAAAAGAGTGACTGACAAAGGTTTAAAAGAAGGCAACTTGATGCTAAAAGAAGTTAGAGCTCTTATTAATGACTCAAGAAGTAAGTTGAAACCTAATTGGGCTAGCCCATACGTGCTCAAGAAGATTTTGTCTTGTGGAGGTGTCATACTCATGGACTTAGATGATAATGAATTCTCTAATCCTTGTGACTTTGACTAGCTGAAAAGATATTTTGTATAGTTTTTTTGCTTGTAATTTCATCATGCATAGTACATGGACATGATTCTTAAAAAGAAAAAAAAAAAAGAAGAGAAAAAGAAGAAATACGTAGGTAGCACAATTTGGGTGTGGCCCAAACCTTGATGAAATTATCATTCTATGACAAATTCTCAAATGGTTATTTGATTCATTTGCTAGCCCGCTAAGTTGAAAACCGAATGGCTGACTTAGGAAAAAATTAGGGTAGCTCACTAAGTTGAAAAACCTAAAAGGGTAGTTTAGGCAAAAATTATAACAGCTCGTCAAGTCGAAAACCTGCAAGGGCAGTTTGGTAAAAAATTAGAGCAATAAAAAAAGAACAAGAAAAAAAAAAGAAAAGGAAAAGTAAAAGAGAGAGAGAGAGAGAGAGAGAGAGAGAGAGAGAGAGAGAGAAGAAAAGCAAGGGAAATATAATATATCACTTCATATCATGTGTCATTTACCATAATCATCTTTGGTAACAAAATATACAAAGTACCATGTTTTGTCAAAAAAATTATGTCACATCTAAATATAGTTTCGTCAAAAATATTGTCTCATCTAAAAGCATGTCTCATCATCCAGTCGAACAATAATTTATGACTGAACAAGTTCATCCAAGTCAAAAAAAAGGTTGGATGAAAGAGACCCCAAAATACAAGTTCAAAAGTCAAATAAAAAAAGAAACCTAAAGCCAAAATAGACGATTTGATAAATCTGTCTAAGCTCTCACCCTCCTATGATGGATATATTTGCTCCCATCTGAGTCCTCATCCTATGGGATATCAGATGCCTCTTGTCCTACCTGCATCAACCTCAATAGTCGTAGCCATCTTTGCCTCTTTCCCAACTATAGGTCTAGAGCCTCCCTTAGCCTCCACGCCCCCTCTCTATCTCTTAAATCAGCGTGACCCAATGTATCTTATCAGTAGACCAAACTATCTCTATGAGTTAAGCATTATAGCCCTCCAACCTACTAGATACACCATTCGAGCACATGAAGTGCATGCTCCTCCAGCCATTCATTATGACATTGGACATGAGGCTCGTAATTAGAGAAATGGGGGAAAACAGGCCCATTTGGTGGAACCCCTTGAGGCTGGACCATCTGCCTCAAAACTCTAATCACCTAATAGAAAAAAGTCATATGGATGACAACAAGTCATATGCGGATCCCCATACCGGGGAGAATACCAAAGCAAGTCCTCTGAAGCTAGTTCAAAAAGCCAATAAGTCCATTCTTACTCTGCGTCGAGCAAATCAAGTTCCACCCAGAAAGAAATTAAAATGACGAAAGATAAAATCATTTTCTTACTTGAATATTGACTGAGTTGTTAGACTAGTACCCCTCAGACCTAACCATCCTTGGACATCTATATCATCAACCAATGATGTACCCAACAAATAACCTGATGAATTTTCTGACCTATATGTGGTCTATGTCAAAGAATCTTGGCTTGTGTTAAGAAATCTAGAGTTGTTAAAAAATTCAATCAGAGAGAACCAACATTATTATTAGATAGCCTTTGAAGCTTAGCCAGAGCCAAACATGAGAAAGTAATGAGATCATATTCCAAGCTGAAAGGAAAATTGAAGAAAAATAAATAAAGAAAACAGACAAACAAATAGAGAAAGCAGAAAAAAAAAAGCAGAAAAATAGAGAAAAACAGAAAAATAGAAAAATAGAAAAGCAGAAAACAAAGAAAGCAGAAAAATAGAAGAAAGCAGAAAAACAAAAAACGCAAACAAATAGAAATGCAAAAAACAATTATCCAAAGGGAGAACCATTTTGCTTACTTTGAGGATCGTTAGGCTAATTGATTACAGCCCCATTGACCTATACCAATTGTCCAAGTTGTGCAAAGTTCCAACCAAAATGATATCAACAATAGAAAAACCCTATCCCATATGATTGACCAACTCAAGGCCAAACTTGACTGTAGCCTCCCAAAAGAATTATGCATATAGTGACCAAGTCATCCCTTTTTCCAAATCATCTTCCTCAAAACTGGGGTATTTCAATGTATGAAATTGCATTTCATTTGCATGTTAGCTACATAAATAATTCGGAATTGCAAGAAATGTGCGCATCCCATTCAAATGGGGCGGGATGGGGGGGCATTGTGTGTTTAGTGTTAAATTACCCAAGAGATAGCATCATGCATACTTAAGATGCATGAAATCCATAAATTCATAGCATTATACATCATCCTACATTAGTTTGGAACCAACAAATGACAGGAAAATAAGAAGCATAAGCTAATGGTCACTTAAACAGCACAGACATGTATCTTTTGGCTGGTGAAGCCATTCCTCCCGTCTATCTATTCAGAGCCGGGTTATTCCATAATTCATCTGATAAGTATGACAAACTCAATATGCAGAGAATAATATCAAAATTATTTGCTAAGAATCATTTTCAAAAGCAAATTGCAAATAAAATGAGGAAAAATATGACTTTCTGACCTCAATCTTGTCAAATTTCATTGCATCAAGCTCTTTGCAAACTACATCACATCAAAATCTTTTTCAGATGCATCATATCAAACTCTTTTCAATTCAGGGTATCCTAAATTACACTAAAAAACTCCCTAGCAATAGTTCTGACCTTTTTCAAAAATCTCACGGCAACGATGCCAACCTTTTCAAAAATGTCCTAGCAATGGTGTCACCTTTTCAGAACTCTCTGGCAACGGTGCCATCTTTTCAAAATATATGGTAATAGTGCCATATTTTATAAATCCCTGACAATAATGCCATCTTTTCAAAATTATCTGGCAATGATGCCATATTTTCAAAGCCTAAGCAGTCTATGACACTTACTCATTTTCAAACAAAACTTCTCATGCTTACCTTAGCATCAACATCATTTTCAAAATAAAACTATGTATGCTTACCTTAGAGGCAACATCAGCATCAACATTCTTCCAGTGTACCTAGCTTAGCACTAATGTCAACTCTAGCATAACATCCTTATCATACTAGCATAGAGACCCTTCTTTCAAAACCTAGAGTAGAATTAAGTTTCTTTTACCTAGGACAACCCTAGGAGCCTATTAGACTTTCCTAGGACAGTCCTAGGAGCCTATCGGACCTTCCTATAATAGCCTTAGGAGCCCATCAGACTTTCCTAAGACAGTCCTATGAGCCTATCAGACCTTCCTAGGATAACCTTAGAACCCCATCAGACTTTCCTAAGACAGCTCTAGGAGCCTATTAGACATTCCTAGGAAGCATTATGAGCCTATCAGACCTTGCTAGCCCTAGGAGCTTATCAAACCTTCCTAGGATAGCCCTAGGAGCCTATCAAACCTTCCTAAAATGCCCTTTGAGCCTAGCAAACCTTCCTAAGATAGTCGCAGGAGCCTATCAGACCTTTCTAGGACAGTCCTAGAAGCCTATCAGACTTTTCTATGACAACCATCGAAGCCTATCAGACTTTCCTATGATAGCCTCGGGAGCCTCTCAAACCTTTCTAGGATAGCCTTAAGATCCCTTTACACAATCGTAGTTTGTGTTCACTATCATCATGATTACTTTTCACTATCATATGTAGTTGAATTCTTTCTCAACATCCTCTCTAAAAATGATGGCCTATTGGGTTTAATCTGAAACTTCTTTCATGGTATATTCATACTACTCCCAATCTCATCATTTCATTTCTTTCACCTATTTCGTTAATATGGTTCTAGGTTTTGTCTAGAATTTAAATTTCAAGATGGTTCAATTACAATAATTTTTTTTTTAATATGCATGAAAAATGGTGATGCCAACATCTTCCATCCAACCCTAGTACTCACTTTTCAAATTCCAACAGGATTACCTTGTATTTTTAAGTGCAAAGTAGCAAAACACTTAGGCCTTGTTTAGTTATGGAAAACATTTTCTATTTTCTTTTTCTAGTTTTCATTTTCTTTTCTCAATTTTCTATATTTCTGTTTTCCAAATTGAAAATTAGAAAATAAGAAAATATGATAAGATTTTTTTCTATTTAAATTTTTATCTATTTCTCTATTTCCATTTTTATTTTAAATATTCCTTTTTCGAATCAAATATATAGCTATTATTTTTCATAAATACTTATTTTAAAGAAGAGTGGAAAATATCATAAAGTAGTTTTTCATAATATGGTTTAATTTTAGAAAACTTAGAAAATTATTTTCAAATTTTTCATTTAGAAACTTTTAATAACTAAATACCAAATCCCAATTTTCTATTTTTTTAGAATAATTTTCCGAAAACAACATTTATTTTCCACAACTAAACAAGGCCTTAATCTTTTTTATTTTTTATACGCAAATCATTGATTTCTCTAATTTTTCCCTTTCTCCTTATGACTTATGGTTGGAGGAAATAAAATCCTCGAAATAAACCATGTTTCTCTATAATCTCTCTTTTTCTCTTTAATCATTCATTGTGTTTCTTTACATAATTATTATTTTAATTTCTTTGTGTTCATAATTTTCTATTGGTAATGATAATATTTTTCAGATATTTCTTTGGCGTCTTCATCGCTGATATTTCTATCTATTCACTGCTTGTGCAATTATGTTTTAATTTTATGTTTGAAAGAAACAAAATCTCTGGAATAATGTGCTTGGTATGTCTCTGTTTGTGTTCATCATTACACTAGAATTCTGAATTTTGAATTGTTCAGTCACTGCTCTGCTTTCTAAGTTCAATTTGAATTGTATTCTCTATTTGAGCCTATTTTATGAAGCTCAATGTCACATCCCCCATTTCAGGAGATATGACGGTCCTAGGGTATGGGGAAGGCATAAGGCCACCTAAACCCGTAGAACCCCATTCTTCATTTTCTACAGAAAATTTGCCATAACTACTCGATTTTTACAATCTAATACCCAGGACCCAAAGTCCCTCTCTTCATAACAAACATTAACACAACCTGCACAAATCAACACTTCTATTTCCATACTCATCTCATACTACAATGTACATTCCACATTTGTTATCATTTTTCCCAAT
>CANXYC010540891.1:0-15271 GCA_948193065.1 Aleurites moluccanus | reverse complement strand
AATTAACATTAATTACATCTATTTAACATCATTTATATTATCAATTTCCCAATTGAAACACAAAAATCAATTTTTCCCAATTTCCCCAAATCAATTCGGTCACTTTGCCATTTTCTCAACCAAAAATTAAATTCCACAATTTAAGCATCCAAGTCAACATTCAAAGGTTAATAAATCACTAACCAACAAGAAATTTGAACTTACCTACTCAATTGACTTGAGTGGCTGAACCCTAGCTCTCAAATGACACAACCGAACTGAAATTGGAGCTTAGCTTGAAGAAATGGAGGATATGAGATGCAGGTTTTCCACCCAAACTAAAAAAAAATCCTCTACGACCTTCAATGCACAACAATGGCCGAACCTACAAGATGAAGAAGAAGAAGTTCTCTTCTTTGCCTTTGGTGCACACGGTTTTGGAAGGAGAAAAACAAAAATGCAGAATTCTTTAGCTTATTTTAATAGATAGTGGAGCTTTGCAATCCAATCCCATGCAACCCATCTCATAAAGCAAGCCTTGCAACCTATACATGCATTTTTAGGATTAGAATGTACCAATACCTTGATTCATTGAATCAAGATGAGTAAAAGTGTCACTTACTCCTCCCTCCTACTATTTTACTCCAATTGGGTCCTTATAAATTACCAATTAAAGTCCTACTTTTTATTTCTATTTGCAATTAAGTCTTATTATTTTTGTAATCTAATTTGGCTATTTTATTTTATTTATTTATTTTATTATCATTATTTTATTTTTCCCAAGTAATCAATTAACAATCAAACACACATGTAAGCACATCAAATTAATTTCAAATAAATAAACATAAATTTTCGAAGGTCCTTAACTATACTAGGCTCGATTAGGGCTTGGTGTTACATTCCACCCCGCTTCAAATAAATTCGTCCTCGATTTAATAACTAGTAGGGTTCAAAATCAAATACCTAAGTCACTAAAGAGCTGAGGGTACTTCTTCCTCATCTCCAACTCACTCTCCCAAGTACACTCCTCTATCTTCCTATTATGCCATATAACTTTTACTATTGGAATCTCTTTGTTACGAAGTTGACGCATCTGTCGGTCTACTATCTCCACTGGGATCTCCTCATATGACAACTCCTCGTCAATTTCAATGTCCTGAGGCTGAAGGATATGCGAAGGGTCTGACACATATTTTCTTAGCAAAGATATGTGGAAAACAGGGTGCACATGGCTCAAATTCGGCAAGAGGGCCAACCGATAAGAAACACTACCAATCTGATCAAGAATTTCGAAAGGCCCTATAAACCGAGGGGACAACTTCCCTTTCCTTCCAAATCTCATCACCCCTTTCATAGGTGATATTTTCAAAAATACATGATCACCTATGGAGAACTGTACATCTCTCCTCTTTGGATCTGCATAGCTTTTCTGACGGCTAAAAGCTGTTCTAATTCTGTCCTTAATCAAAGGAACTTTCTCAATCGTCTCCCAAATCAAATCCGTTCCATCTAACTGTTTCTCACTAGTTTCCATCCAACATATGGGTGATCTACATTTTCGTCCATACAACGCCTCATATAGTGCCATGCAAATCATGGAGTGATAGCTATTATTATAAGCAAATTCTATCAGTGGAAGATACTGATCCCAACTACCTTTAAAGTCCAGAACACAGAGATGCAACATATCTTCCAATGTTTGAATCGTACGCTCTAATTGGCCATCTGTCTGAGGGTGAAAAGCTGTACTCAAATGCAACTATGTACCCAGCGCTTCCTGAAATTTTTGCTAGAAATGAGATGTGAACTGAGTACCCCTGTCCGAAATAATTACTGTCGGAACACCATGCAATCGCACAATTTTGTCAATGTACAACTAAGCATATTGTGCAGCAGTATAGGTAGTCTTCACCTCTAAAAAGTGAGCCAACTTTGTCAAACGGTCTACTATTACCCATGCTAAATCATAACCCCTCTGAGATCGTGGTAATCCCACCACAAAATCCATGGTATCCTGCTCCATTTCCATTATGGTAACTCTATCTCCTACAATAAACCAGAGGGCTTTTGATGTTCAAATTTCACCTGTTGACAAGCTAAACAGGTAGATACACATCGAACAACATCGCTCTTTATATTCGGCCACCAGTAATGAGCTTTCAAATCATGGTACATTTTTGTTGTACCGGGGTGCACTGAATAAGGAGAGTAATTTATCTCTCACATAATCTGCTCCCGAAGCCCTTTCACATCCGATACATATAACCGCCCTTTACATTTCAATACCCCTCCATCATCTATGAAATCTGAAGCTTTCCCCTCCTGCAATAACTCTCTAATCCGAACTAACAGCGGATCATCACACTGAGAGCTTTTAATCTCATCAAGTAAGAGTGGTCTCACCTGAAACTGTGCCACTAGTACAGACTGTTGTCCTCTAGTCTCCAAATCAAATTGTAGACCCATAGCAAATAATTCTCGAAGATCTTAAACCAAAGGCCTCTCTGTAGCCGATACATGCGATAAACTTCCCATCGACTTATGGCTCAAAGCATCCGCTACTACATTTGCTTTCCCTGAGTGATAGAATATTTGACAATCATAATCTTTCACTAGCTCTACCCACCGCCTCTGCTGCAAGTTTAACTCTTTCTGCTTTTAACTCTTTCTATTGTAAAAGATATTGGAGACTTTTATGGTCAGTGTATATTTCACATTTCACCCCATAGAGCTAGTGTCTTCATATCTTCAAAGCAAAAGTAACCGCTGCTAACTCCAAGTCATAAGTGGGATAGTTCACCTCGTGCTTCTTTAGCTGACGAGATGCATATGCAATCACCTTCCCATCTTGCATCAATACACATCCCAAACCAATTCTGGAAGCATCACAATAAATGGAGAACATACCAGTCTCAATAGGTAATGCCAAAACTGGAGCACTCGTAAGACAGTTCTTCAAAGTCTGAAAACTTATCTCACACCTATCATCCCACTGGAACTTTACATCTTTCCTGGTTAGCTTCATTAAAGGAGAAGCAATTTTAGAAAAGTCCTTCACAAACCGACGATAGTATCTTACCAAACCAAGGAAACTACGCACTTCCGTTACTAAGGTAAGGCGTGGCCAATTTACGACCACTTCAACTTTTTGTGGGTCGACTTTAAGACCATCCTTCCCAATAACATGCCCCAAAATGGTCACCTCATTCAACCAGAATTCACATTTAGAAAGCTTTGCAAAAAGCTGATTCTCCCTCAAAGTATGCAATGTGATTCTGAGGTGCTCCTCATGCTCTTCTCTGCTTTTAGAGTACACCAATATATCATCAATAAAAACAATAATGAACAGATCAAGATAGGGTCGGAATACCCGATTCATCAAATCCATGAAAGTTGTGGGAGTATTTGTTAACCCAAATGGCAGTACCAAGAACTCATAATGGCCATATCGGGTTCTGAAAGCAGTTTTCCGAATATACTTCGCTTTAATCCGCAACTGGTAATACCCTAATCTCAAATCAATTTTTGAAAAGTAGCAAGCTCCCTGCAATTTATCAAAGAGATCATCAATTCTTGGTAATGGGTATTTGTTCTTCACAGTCACTTTATTCAGCTGTCTATAATCGATACACATCCGAAGTGACCCATCTTTCTTCTTAACAAATAAAACTAGAGCTCCCCAGGGTGAACTGCTAGGGCGAATAAACCCCTTTTCAAGGAGTTCCTGCAACTGCACTTTTAGCTCTTTCAATTCAGTTGGAGCCATACGATACGGTGCAATAGAAACCGGATCAGTACCTGAGTACACATCAATCTCAAACTCTATCTCCCTTTCAAGAGGTAACTCTAGTAGATCATCTGGAAACATACCCAAAAATTCCCTTACAATAGGAATAACATCCAATGCAACTAATGCTTTAGTAGTATCAACTACTACAGGCAAAAATGCCTCACATCCTATTTGAATCAATCGACTCGCCTCAATCACGGATATCAAACTCGATGCACATTTATTTACTTCCCCCTAGAAGCTAAAGGTCTCCCGATCACCAAGTCTGAAATCTATACGTTTCATAAAACAATCAATCACAGCTTTATGGGCTGTCAACCAATCCATGACTAGAATGACATAAAACTCAAGCATAGGCAATTCAATCAAATCAGCATATAACACATAATCACATATAGTCACAGCACAATGCTCATATTGAAAACCCACAACGATATTACCCCCTACGGGTGTAGCAACATCCAATGGTATCGGTAATAGTTTCCTATCAATCCCCAATCTCCCAGCAAATACAAGTGAAATAAATAAGTGTGTGGCACCCGAATCAAATAGCACATAAGCAATATCAAGCTGTATAGAAACCATACCAACAACTGTATCATGAGAACTCTGAGCCTGCTATGGGGTCATAGCAAAGACTCTCCCCTGACCCCTGTCGGCAGCTGACTGGCCTGATGCCTGACCTGCACCTGATGGTCTACCTCTACTAGGTCCCCCTCTGTCTATCTGAACTGTCGGCTGAGACCCTGTACTACCTGCTAGCTGCGGAGTCCACATAGGACAATCTCTATAGAAGTGGCCAAACTGTCCACATCGGAGAAATGCTCCCGATCTCATCTGACACTCCCTAATGTGCCTCCTTCCACAATGTCTACAAATAAGTGGCTCTGAGGTCATCTATCGGGGCCTATTAGAGCTCTAAGAATAAGCAGGAGCAGGAAATCTTCCTCCCTGCTCTTTATACTGAGGTCTCCCCTGCCTCTGAGATGAAACCAACTGTCCTAACCTGGGAGGTAATCGTACTGATTGCTGCTGTGAATATCCTTCCCGGAGGTCTCCGAAACTCACTGCCTCTACCCCTTTTCCTTTGGCCTTTCACAGATCTCTCCTCTCTATACTTAGCTTCCATCTGGGCAGCTTTATCAATAACCTTACCTAAAGAAGTAAATTCCACAGCTATGAGGGCATTAAACAATGGAGCATGCAACCCTCTCCTAAATCTGGCAATCAAGTCTGCCTCAGTCAAAGCTATCCTCCTTGCATACTTTCTCAATCGCCTAAACTCCCTGGCATACTCGGGAACACTAAGATTGCCCTGACTCAACTGCTCAAATTTAATAATGTTCCCTGATCTAAGCCCTTCGGTAAAGAACTCATCCATCAACTGCTATTTAAACTTGGCCCAAGTCATCGAGTCATCACTATGGATATTCTCATCCATATGCTCATCAAACCAAGTAGAAGCATCCTTCTATAACAATAAACCCACCAGCTCTATTATTCTGGCATCAGAACAAGGTAGCTTCCTAACAACCTTATCTACCTCCTCCACAAAGTCACTAAGATCCATGCCATATTCCCCTGCATATGTGGGCAACTGAAACCTCTTAAACTCTGACATAGTCACCCCACCCTAGGGTATAATCTGGCAACCCCTCTGCCTCAAATGATCAACTGGCACTGGGGGTGCCTCAGGTCGTATTTCAGGCTGAATGGGTGGTGGGAGAGGCTGATGCACTGGTGCAGGCTGTGCTGCCAAATGAGTTTGCAATATCTGTAACATTTCCCTCCTAAACTCCTGCATCTCCTGTCTCCAGGGTGTATCCCTCGCCATAAAAGATTCAGTGCGCCTATGACTCCTAGATGGTTCAGTAGCTTGTACTGAGGCATTAGAGGCAACTTCCGCCTCCCCACTCAACTCCCTTTGATCCCTCTCAATAGCGGGTAAATCCGGTCCCGTAGGGTGCTGAGACATCCTTACACACTATAAGAAAACACAGAATCAAATTAGAAAGAGTAATTTCATATGGGTAAGCAGAATATAAAGCAATGACGATGACTGTACTTTGACGATATACAAATACCTATGCTCCATGGTACAAGGGTTACATATATATATAGCATGCTTACATTATAAAGCAAACAAAACCTAACGCTCTGATACCACTTTTGTCAAGACCCAAGCCAGGGAGCCACGATGGTCCAAGGGTACAGGATTCGCCCGAGGCTACCAGTACCACGATGAACCCCTAATACAACATATCTAATACTCATAACTTTAATCACTCTAAAAGCTCATATATCATCCTTGTTCATTCATATTATACTATATTAGTCCTCAGGCCAATTGTCACACAGATACGTTATGCCAATGTCCTGCCAAAAATTCGGCAGAGTTTCTTCTGTATTTTCAACATGCCAATTTACCAATTAACCAATTAAGCACTTCCAATATCATTTCCCAACTCAACTTCTCTACTACATCAATTCATTCATACTACTCAATTCACATCATAACCATTATCATATCACACCTGTTATAATACCCAAAATAAGCAACTAAACCAACATCCACACATAGATAATTACATACATACCAAATCTAATTACTCATACTTTAGATTACAGTACCATGGAGCTACTAGACAAATTTTTGGAATAAAAGATTAATCCATAGCATTTACATATATGTGTCAAATGTCCACGGCAAAGAAAGATGAGCCTGTGAAACTCGGACCTCACCATCACTTGAAAAGATTTACAACTACGGGGGTGAGTATAAAATACTCAGTAAGTAATTATATACAAAAAATTCATGAGAATTATATACCATTTAGGCTGAACCGAAACCTAAAAAGGTTAGTAGAAATATAGCCAAAGATAGAACCAATAGTATTGAAAATATGTGGTATAAGTAATGAACTACAATTAAGGCATATGAAATTTTCAAAATATGGTGAACGATAATAACATGTAGTATGAGTCACATTACATATGATACAATAGGTAAATAGGGCCAATATGTCCAATATGCACAATTGTGCTAACCAATAAATAAATGGCGCAATAGTGCGAAACTAATAGTTACGTAAGAGTGATCGGCTCTTACGACTAGAGAATATAACTCCTCTCTCTAGCAAGGGTCAAATAGGTACCAGTGTGCATACGGTCGACGGATAATCCCGCTACCCCGTCGTAGTAGCCCTGTTATATTTTCATATGCAAAAGTCTCATATAATGGATATAGAATCACAAATGTAGCTCAATTTCAGATATATCAACTCATTTTCAAATCACATGTATCAAATAGGCATACTGGCCAAAGTTAAGAAACGGGCCCACCCGGGCCCAGTTTCGCTGATGCAACTGGCAAGTCAAATTACAGGTCCATTTTAGGATTTTCGAGGAGTTTCTAGTTCTCTATATTAGGAACACATTTAGATGGATTATTTGGTATCAATTTGAAGCTTAGGGATAGGGGAAAGGATTGGGCCAAGTATCGGGTCAAAACACTATCTAGGTTTCAAATTATTACAGACGGAACTTTAGGACAATTTAGGTCAGTTCGGAGGGTCATTTTAGGTGCCAATTTGACTTTTCAAATAAAACTAGGGTTTTTAAGTATCCAATCAACTCAAATGCATATGTTATGCCATATGATGTATAAATGCAATAATTGTATATAAAAACTTACTTCCAAAATATAGCTAAGGCACAAAGTCCCAAGCTAGCCCGTCGACCCCTAACGGATGCGGCGACTGCCCGACTAGTCCCTTCCTCTGGAGGTTCGCCTATAATTATATATGTACTCTCCGTATGGATTCATTCATCACAAATACACACAATACACATCAAATTCACATATATTCACAACCAATGGTCACATTTCCTATCAAATGGCAATTTTGCCCCTTATGCACATATAGGCAATTCGGCCAAAGCCAATCTTGGGCTACCAATATTTAAACCTCAAATTCCTTGTACAATACATAAATTCATACTCATATTAACATATTAAAACAAGTTTGGGCTTACGTTCAAGCCTAGGTTTCATGCTAAAGCATTTTGAACTTTATAGATCATAAAGACCTAAACACATTTCAAACTCATAACAAAGATACCAATCTCTTCCTATATGTTACAAATACCTATCAATTAACTATGTCACATACACCTATCAAATTGCATACACATATTAACACATAACCCCAAATTTTAGCTCAATACCATTCGGCCCAAAGGGGCTAAATCACCAAAGCTCCATTTTTCCAATTCAACTTCATAATTCAACAATTAAACCATCAATTTAACTTTTCTAAGCTTAATTACACAAAATTCAAATCAATTTCCTTATGCTTGCCCTAATTAGGTTCGGTTTTGGGGGTTTTTCCCAATTCAACATTTAATTCTTACAATTAGCTAATTCAAGTCACCAATTACACATCAAATCAACCAATTTCACTAAACTAAGCAATACCCCCCTTTTCTCCAATTTTGGCATTCGGCCAAAGGGGGTTTTTCTGCCTTTATGTTTATTCTTCCAATTCAAGTACTCAAACATTAATTCACCATGCCAATTAAAGGTTTAAACATTCAATTGCAGTATTTTTGAAGAAATTCCACACTAAAAACCTACTTTCCAATTCGGTTTCATGTTCATTCCAAAATTGAAATTCAATCTACAATTCATCATTCAATTAACATTAATTACATCTATTTAACATCATTTATATTATCAATTTCCCAATTGAAACACAAAAATCAATTTTTCCCAATTTTCCCAAATCAATTCGGTCACTTTGCCATTTTCTCAACCAAAAATTAAATTCTACAATTCAAGCATCCAAGGCAACATTCAAAGGTTAATAAATCACTAACCAACTAGAAATTTGAACTTAGCTACTCAATTCCCTTGAATGGCCAAACCCTAGCTCTCAAATGACACAACCAAACTGAAATTGGAGCTTAGCTTGAAGAAATGGAGGATATGAGATGAAGGTTTTTCACCCAAACAAAAAAAAAAAAAAACTCTAAGACCTTTAATGCACAACAGTGGCCGAACCTACAAGATGAAGAAGAAGAAGTTCTCTTCTTTGCCTTTGGTGCACACAGTTTTGGATGGAGAAAAACAAAAATGCAGAATTCTTTAGCTTATTTTAATAGATAGTGGAGCTTTGCAATCCAATCCCATGTAACCCATCTCATAAAGCAAGCCTTGCAACCTATACATGCATCTTTAGGATTAGAATGTACGAATACCTTGATTCATTGAATCAAAATGAATAAAAGTGTCACTTACTCCTCCCTCCTACTGTTTTACTCCAATTGGGTCCTTATAAATTACCAATTAAATCCCTACTTTTTATTTCCATTTGCAATTAAGTCCTATTATTTTTGTAACCCAATTTGGCTATTTTATTTTATTTTATTTATTTTATTATCATTATTTTATTTTTCCCAAATAATTAATTAACAATCAAACACACATGTAAGCACTTCAAATTAATTTCAAATAAATAAACATAAATTCCCGAACGTCCTTAACTATACTAGGCTCGATTAGGGCTTGGTGTTACACTTCAAAGCCCTTATTGCCACAACATCGAAGGTAGAGGATTTGATCCAAAGCGGA
Source organism: Aleurites moluccanus (assembly GCA_948193065.1). Taxonomy (NCBI): domain Eukaryota; kingdom Viridiplantae; phylum Streptophyta; class Magnoliopsida; order Malpighiales; family Euphorbiaceae; genus Aleurites; species Aleurites moluccanus. Next base: position 5,870 of record CANXYC010540891.1, on the reverse strand, counting down.
CAATTCAAAGATGATTCAACCACTTCAAGCCCAAACTCAAGGTATAGAAAGAATACCAACTATAGCCACAATACTGCCTCCAATCAGAAAAGTGGGAAAGTGTATGCCATCTCTAACCAACAACCTATGAGGTTAGAAAGAAGAACTTTCACTAATTTGGGAATGCCTTTGATCATGGTATATAAGAAGGCCTTGGAGTCGAATTTAGTTAAGCCTTTGGAGCCTAGGGCACCTCCAAATCCTTTACCTAGAAGCTAGAGTGTGAATGAGTACTGTAAATATCACTAAGGAACAGGGCATAAAACAGACATGTGCAAAACCTTAAGGCATAAGATCCAAGACCTGGTGGATAGTAGTGATATTATTCCATAAAAAACAAGACCCAACATCACCACAAACCCACTCCTAAACCATTAAGCCAATATCAGTTTCGTCCACTCCTCCAACATAGAAATTTGATCCAATCTCTTTGTTCCGATCAATTGATGAGTTCTGTTGTGTCTTGCACCTTAATGACTTCATGGAGGAAATCAATGTCGTAACTCATAGTGGAAGACTCTATCAAACAAACCAGCCAGTTCAACAACCCATCCAATAGGTTCCTCCGCCTATAGAGAGAGTGAATAATGAGCCTGAAGAGGATGTTATTCTTAAACAATTAAAGAAGACTCAAGCTAGTATCTCTATTTGGAGCCTCATCTAATCATCTTTCCCACATCGCCAAGCTCTTTGCAAGGCGTTGAACCAATTCAAACCCCAGTTGACATTTCTCTTAAAACTTTGGTTGCCTTACTAACCAATTCGACCAAGGTTGCCTCCATTTTATTCACTAACCATGATCTATCTAAGGGAGGAGAAAACCATAACCATGCTCTATATATATCTGTGATGACTCAAGAGAAGACAATCCCGATGGTTTTAGTTGATAATGGGTCAGCCCTAAATGTGTGCCAGCTAAAAGTGGCAAGTTGTTTAGGCTTAGAAGCTACAGACTTCACCCCCTCAGATCAGATTGTGAAGGTATATGATAATACAAAAAGAGAGGTCCTTGGAGTAGCTACTCTTGATGTGACGATTGGACCTATAACTGTTTCTATCCCTTTCCAAGTAATTGATATTCCTGCATATGTTTCAATCTCCTCCTTGGAAGGCCATAGATTCATAAGGTAAAGGCTATCCCATCCTCCTTGCATCAGAAACTTAAGATTTCTCATGGGACTTTTGTTATCACTATCAAGATGACATACATGGGAAAAGTGAAGTTCCTAGTTTTACTCCCGTTCTGGGAATCCAGCCCAAGCCAAGCCAAATAATATGGTTTCTTCTTTGACACCATTCAGTTTATTGAGCAAGAAGGAGGTAAATAGTTGGTCCCTTTTGATTTTGATCCTTTCAGTAACATAAATATGGCTAACATCTTTAAAAAAGTGAATTATTTCCCTAGGCTAGGTCTTGGAAAGAACCAACAAGGAGTACCTTCTTTCAAAGAAAGTCCAATAGAAAAGCCCACCAAGGAGGACTTGAATGAGATTGAATTAAGGGCCAAGAGGAGAGTTGAGGCTAAAAAGAAAGGTGAGACTTTTGATTGGAAAATGCATTTATATTTCAAAACCTTGAATGGGTATTTCATGAAAGAATGAGAGGACTTTCCTTATTGCGGTTTTTATGAACTATGGTATTGTCCCATAACTAAAAAGCTAATCCCGGACTTTGAAATTCTCTTTAATGTTAGGCTCAGTTTAGAAGGCTGTGAACCCATCTACTCCTTGGAGCAAGATTAGGAAAAAAATATAGAGGCTATTCTCTTTGAGCAAGTCCTCACGATTGGAAGTAAGGCAGAATTAGACCCTACCAATCTCATCTATCCAACTTTGACTGCACCCAACAACTGGCATATTGAGAAGGTTCCTAACTTTAATGAAGTGTCCCTTTTTCAAGTCAAGTCCGAGCCCCAGTCATAGTCAGATACATAGTCTTTTTGTTTTTTTTTTTTTTTCCTTCTTTAGAGTTTGTGAAGGACCTTCCGAGTTCTTCTTTCAATTTTGATGTAATTTATGGGGATGAAACCTTTATTAGCAATAAAAGTTTTGAGTTTTCCTCTTATATCCCTGTGTCTTCCTTTCTCCATGAATCCAATTTAAATGAGGCATTAAAAGAAATAGAAATAAATGAAATAAAAAAGGAACAAAGTAAGGAATCAATAAATATGGGCACTCATGATAAATTAAAAATCACATTAATTGCATCATCATTTTATGATAAGACTTCTTTATTCAAAACAATTCAATAATTTTTAGATTGCTTCGCCTGGGAACCTGAAGATATGATAGGTGTCGATCCAAGTATAGCATTCCATAAGATTCTAACCTATTAAGAAATGAAGCCTAGAAAGCAAAAACTACAGAGGTTTAGGGCAAAATGGTCCCTAAGGATCAAAGAGGAAGTTTCCAAGTTGTTGAAGAATGGTTTTATTAAGCCTATCACTTATCCTTCATGGTTAGCCAATATAGTGCTGGTCCTAAAAAAGATGGGAACGTAAGGATGTGTGTGGATTGTAGAGATCTGAATAAAGCCTATCTAAAAGATGATTTTCCTTTGCCTCACATAGACTTATTAGTTGACCGCATGGCCGGATTTGAAATAGTCTCCTTGACTGATTTATATACGGGTTATAATCAAATACAAGTTTATCCTCCTGATAAGCAAAAAAATAGCCTTTGTTACTAAATGGGGCACCTATTGCTACAAGGTCATGCCTTTCAGTTTAAAGAATATAAGAGTAACATATCAGAGAATGGCTACAACTATCTTTCATTACATGATCCACAAAGATGTAGAAGTGTATGTCGATAACATGGTTATCAAGTCTGAAATGGCAGAGGGTTATATAGATACATTAAGGCGTTTCTTGCTTAGATTAAGACAGTACAATCTAAAGTTGAATCCCGCCAAGTATGTTTTTGGTGCATCTTCAGGAGTATTCTTATGATACATGGTTAGCAAGAAAGGGATAAAAGTAAACCCATCCAAGTCAAAGGCCATTTTGGAGATGTCGGCTCCTAAGACAAAAAGAGATTAGAGGATTTTTGGGGCACTTGCAATACATTAGCCGGTTCATTTCCCAACTAGCTGATGTTTGTAGACTTATCTCCAAGTCATTAAAGAAAGGAGTTACGAAAGAGTGGAATGATGAATGCCAGCAAGCCTTTGAAAGAATCAAGCAGTATTTGCTTAAACCTCCTATTTTGCAACCACTAAGGTTGGGCAAAACTTTGCTGTTATACCTCTTTGTGACCAAGGAAGCTATGGGGGCAATGCTCGCCCAAAATGCCATAGACTCACATAAAGAGAATGTTGTTTACTACCTGAGTAAGCGCATGTTTGCTCATGAACTCAAGTATAACCAAATTGAGCAATTATGTCTCGCTTTGGTTTGGGTTTGCCATATTATTTGGGTTCATACACTACACATGTTCTAGCTGACAAGAGCCATTAAAATTCCTTATGGAGAGGCTGTTTCTTAATAGCAAAATGGCACGATGGTTGGCAGTTCTAGCAGCCTTCGATCTCAAATATGTTCTAACGAATGCCATCAAAGGGAGTGTAATAGCTAAACAATTCGCTGCTACCCCAATAGATGATGAACCCTTTGAGCCCAAGTTCCCGGATGAGAACATCTTGAAGATAGAGTCGGCAGTATGGAAGTTGTATTTTGATGGAGCAACTAATCATAAGGGTTATGATGCTGGAATAGTGTTAGTCACACCAGATGGCTATCATTTACCCATGGCTGTTAAGTTAGCCTTTGAGGTGACGAATAATGAAGCTGAATATGAGTCTTGCATATGTGGTTTAGAGGTTGCCACTAATATGATGATTGATTATCTGGATGTCTATAGTGATTCTAATTTGATCGTTTCACAAGCTCTTGGTAAATAGAAGATAAAAGAAGAGCGTTTGGTTCCTTACCATCAATGCATGACTGACCTAGCGGAAAATTTCCATGAACTATCTTTCCATTACTCACCTTGAGCTAAGAATCAGTTTGTTGACGCCCTAGCTACCTTAGTTTCCATGATAGACATGATGGGAAATGAAATTGTTCATCCTGTGGTTATCGAAGTACGAAGACATCCAAGTTATGATACAACATGTATGCAAATTCAATTGTCCGATTGTAAGCCATGGTATTGGGATATATTTAATTTCTTGAAAAATGAGCAATATCCAGAAGGGGCATCCAAATCGGATCAAAGGACAATAAGGAAACTTGCTAGAAATTTCATACCAAATAGTGATGTCCTGTATGGGAGGGCTTGGGACCACATCCACCTTATATGCATGATAAAAGAATAAGCTTAGCAAATTATGGAATTGGTACATGGCGGTGAAGAAGGCCCACTCATGAATGGTTTTGGGTTAGCTAGAAAAATCACAAATCTATAGTATTTTTGGCTTATAATGAATACAGATTGTGCCAAGTTTGTACAAAAATGTCATAAGTGTCAGATATTCGCAAAGATTCTGAAGCGACCTCTGGTCCTATTACACCCAACTGCAACTCATTGGCCTTTCACTAAATGGGGCATTGATGTTATAGGGCACATCAGTTTGAAATCCTCGAATGGGCATGAATATATCTTAGTCGTAATAGATTACTTCACGAAGTGGGTATAAGCATCCCCCTAGCAAGTATTGAATTATAAAAAGATAGCATACTTTATTCAAACTAACATCATTTGTCGATTTGGATTGCCTTTTGAGATCATCACCAATAACGAATCTCACTTTCAGAAGGAAGTAATAAGCTTGCTTAAAAGGAAAAAGATCCAACATCATCGGTCTTCCTTTATTGTCCTCAAACTAATGGGGCAATCAAAGCAGCAAACAAGACCATCAAAACCATTCTTCAGCAGATGATCACCAATCACAAAAGTTGGCATGAACGCCTTCCATTTGCATCATGGGGATATCAGACTTCCATTCGCACGCTGACTGGGGCAACTCCTTATTCTCTAGTATATAGGATGGAGGCGGTACGTCTAATTGAGGTGCAAATTTTCTCCGCAAGGGTTATGCTGGAGAATTAGCTTAGTGAAGCATAATGGATTAAAGAAAAAAGGATAGATGCACTTTATCAAATTTAAGGGTATCAACGAAGGCTAGCCCAACATTTCAACAAGAGAATAACTGAAAGATGATTAGAAGAAGGCAATTTGGTGCTGAAAGAAATCAGAGCTCCTGTTCACAATCCAAAAGGAAAGTTGTAACACCTCAGCCTAGCTTGAACCTAACCCTTATAGAGACCTTCAGGGGGAGATTTTTACTTTCTTTTTAATGTGTTGTTAATATGCATTTATGCATGAAATTAATGATTATGCATGTTATTTGAATTAGTTTTAGGCATAGAAGTGGTCCAGAGGCTGCTAGGACTTAATCGAGAAATTTTAAATTTTTGGTGAACTGGGGGCAAAATGGTCATTTTTCGCCCGTCAGAATTTTATGGATTTAATATCATATTTAAAAGGAGAAAAGAATTTAAAGACTTGAAAACGACATTATTTAATTTATTCGGGTATTAGTTAGAGAAATAATCCCGATTGAAAAATATTTGTCGGCACGTTATGCGATTTCGGTGTTTCGGTTGCACTAAGGGTATTTTGGTCATTTCTTTTATAATAAGGAGTTATTGAGTGTGTGCAACATTATGGTAGTAGTTTAGGCTTGACTAAATCTAACCGTTGGATCAAATGACTTTAAATTTGATGGTTAGATGAGTAGGTTGCAAATTTGCTATCCTAAGCTCAAAGTATAGGATTATTGCCTTTGGTTTTTGATTTGGTGTGTTAGATGTATGTGTTACCTATTTA